>JAZHYW010042565.1:0-19804 GCA_037355805.1 Ixodes ricinus | reverse complement strand
TAAACGCACTCCCAACTCGGACGTCAAAATTTTGACCCCCTCCCCCCACGCGCACGAAATGAATGCACTTTTTTATCCTGGTGCAGCGAGGTCGTGAATGCATGGGCAGCTGGGCGAACAAAACACCTTGCAAAAGGCGTTAAAAAAAATAAAAGATCCAACGGAAGTAAGAAAAAAAAACATGGAGAGGAGCTTTTTTTTTTTTTCTTGCACAGCGCAGTCTGGATTTTGGGTCGCGCGCCTCGCGCAAGGAGATAAGAAAGAGAAGCGGAGAAGCCCTCGCCTAAGCTAAGCGAAACAAAACAGCTTGCAAAAAGCGGCAAAAAAAAAAAAAAAATCCACGGAATTAGAAAAAAAAAACAAAAAAAGCTTTTTTCTTCTTTTTTTTATTGCACAGCGCAGTTTGAGTTTTGGGGTTGCGCGCCGCGCGCAAGGAGATAAGAAAGAAAAGCGGAGAAGCCCTCGCCTAAGCAAGCGAAACAAAACAGCTTGCGAAAGGCGGCAAAAAAAAAAAAAAATCCACGGAATTAAGAGAAAACAAAAACATAAAGAGAAGCTTTTTTTTTTCTTCTTTTTGCACAGCGCAGTTTGGTTTCTGAGGTCACGCGCCGCGCGCAAGAAAATAAAAAGAAAAGCGGAGCAAAAAGAAAAGAAATGCGCAAAAAAAAAACATGGAGAGGAGCTTTTTTTTTTTTTGCGCATTGCAGTTTGGTTTTGGAGTTGCGCGCCGCGCGCAAAGAGATAAGAAGTTACGTCGATTTTTCGGGATAAAAGGACCGTTCATTATGCGAGTAAATACGGACGCAAAAATTTTACTTCGCGTAATGAACGCCCCCCCCCCCCCAACTTTGCATCGATTTTTCGGAAAAAAAGTGCGTTCATTCTGCGAGTAAATACGGTATTCGTATTCGCACACCCCTACCGGACAGACCAAGAACCGTTCTTAAGCCTGTTGTGACTGTTCACAACTGTCCCCACGGCGGTCGTAAGCAGTCGCAGGTGTGTGAACCAACCTTAAGCAATCCAGATGCGCTGTAGGACGAAGTGTGCCGACCAAACAAAGTCATAAAACAGCCGAGGAACAGTGTGGGGTGGGGCTGGGGTCCGAACCTGGATCTCCCGATTATGGGAACCTCCAAAGAACGTGGCTGTGTAGTGTAGTTGTTAACATCCGTGACCAGTAATCGGTAGATCCCAGGTTTGGATCACAATTTTAGTCCCTTCTCCTTCAGCTCGTCCTTCTGTCGTAATAAATGCCCCAATGGCCCGCATCGCTATTCAAAGATTCCGCAAAATTAGGTATATGCTGTTTCTTGGAAAGGCCAACAGAATGTCGAACCCTTCCTGTATATGGGTCTCAATAAATATCTGGTTGTTGTTTCTTGCAGCTGGGATTCTTCAAGCGGAAACGCCCGGCGGAAGGATACTCTCCCGCACCCACGTCGGACAAAGATTTCAACGGATCCTCTTAGAGACAAAGAAAATGAGCTTACGCAGAGAGACAAGATTCCGTCCGGGCGTCGTTCAGTCGCCCCCAAGACCGCGGCCTTCCAACAAAAGAGCCCTCCCTCGCGTCTAGCCGCGTAGCCGCTGCCTCGACTTGCGAGGCACGAGGGTTGAAAAGGTTCCTCTAGGGGAAGTGTATATTTCGCCAAACTATTTCTGGCTGCGCCCCGTGCGGCCAAGCTACGAGCCCGAGACTCGTTGCTGCCTCGGAGCGTACGCCTGCAACGTGGACGTGCATGTGGCAGAACCTCCTTTCCCAAGCTGCAAGCTCGTGCTCGTAGCCTCCGTTGCACCGTTGAGTCGTTTCGAATGTGAATGGAGAGTGGGAGGGGATGTGTAAACTTTATTTTCGATTAGCAGTGTGTCGGTACGGGTCGAAATGGACTCCCCAAGACATTCACTAACGTGCTGCCTCGATGCGATAGGTTGGAACTGTTACAGAGAGATCACTTGTCTCGACTCACAGCTGTTTGCGGTTACAGCCAACTTGCTTGCTCTTAATGCCAGGGTTCCGTCAGTGTCCGTCTTTTGCATTCAGCGGCTGGCTGTAGGCCACTCGGTGATTGGCTCTAAGCCATCAGCAATCGGCTGTAAGCCAACCATTGCTGGCAAAGTACATTGCCAAACATTTTTCAGCCTGCACAAATGGACACAAATGAAGTACTGTATAGTAGAGGAATTACCATTTCTGGTAATCGCTTTGGTGGTCTTTTGGGAACATGTTCCAAAGTGGAATCGTCTTTCGAGGCAACTCTTTTTGCATCTTAACCATTTAATGAATAATGACCAGCATACACTGTGCATCACCCGGTATTTAGTGGGAGCACCATAGGAGGAGCTGCTTGGTTCAGATCAAGTCAGCGCAATCAAAAACCTTCATTGAAGGAAGCAAATTCTCGCAGCGACTATAATTGGCATTTATTTTCAGTTGCAAATTTAATTGCATTTACCACTGTTCGAGACAGTTCTTAACTGTTCAATGCAACTCAATGGACAAAGCTGTGTAGCGGAGTTTTAACGAAGGAGCTCGGCAAGAAAGATTGGTGTTAGTGTGTTCGAGGCTTTGCTTTTGATGATGACAGTTCTTAATGTGAGCTATAGTCCACTGCCTTTTGTGATGTCCTGCACGCTGCGTATTTTATGCGTGAGAAGTGAAAATTGTTTCAAACGAGTGCGTGTATGGCCATGTAGGCGCATCACTGCATGGGTGTGAATGCTAGTGTGTGCACGTGTGAATATCTGGCGTTTCTTTAGCATCTTTCGAAGGAAAATTACATTTTCGATTCCTTTAATGAAAGGCTAAGGATTGAAATCGAAGATTATTAGGAGAGGACTCAAGGAAATCAAATGCTCGCGCTGTCTTAGGTTTGCAACCTCTGTTCGTTTTGTCTGGAAGCTTAGGAGTCATTTTGGTTTTTGCAGTGCCTTGAGAAGGTTGTTGTTAACTGTTGCAAATTCTATTCTTGTAGGAGTTGTGAGATGACAAGACAAAGCAAAAAAAACAGCTGCCCTGCTTGTCGAAAGGGTTAGAACAATCAACTTGGTACACATATAGTGGTGCAAGTGTGTTCGACCATCAGATGGGTCCTAATTTGTTTGTTTGTTTCGGTTGTCGCACTTCAAGTTCTGTGCGACAGAAGATGAATTCCTCGTTTTACAAACACTGCCAGTTGTCTCAGCAGACAAGTGCTGCGCAACGATGTTCCGCCTGAAAAGGACCGCGTCAATGGAGTCGGTTGGTAGCGATGCTTGATTTGCTCGCCGCTTTTTGGTGCTTTCGAGCCAACTGGGCCTTTTTTTTTTCTTCTTTTCTTTTTTTGTTATTTCTAATTTGGTCTAAGAGGATTCAGTGGCACACAGGTGGCTTGCACTGCTTCTGAAGTAGTTAGTCCAAATAACTTTTCTGTCCGTAATATAACGTGCAAGAGAGGGTTGGTGCAAATTAGAGCGGGGAAGTGCTTCCCTGATACGAAGCATTCTCTTGCGAGTAGTTCCTGCCTTGCTTGTGTCGTGGAAAAAAAAACAACAGTGGAGAAAAAAAAAAACTTGGAGGCACCGACGCGGCATTTTTGAGGAACTCGATGGAGTTTGAACCCCAGGAAAGAGCTGATCCATTTTTCCTTAAAACTTGGTCATGCGTTGTGGGTTTCCCTTTGGAGGGGTACCACATAGAACCACAGGCATGTCTGTGGGTCCGTGAGAACGACGCATTTATCGAAAAACGCACCAGCACGTTTAGCATGTCGGCTAACGATGAAAGGAAAGACTAAAAGTTGGGTGCCAACATATTACACGGATTCACCCAGAGGGCTCCACGCTACCGTACTAGGCAAATTCGTGGGAAGCTGCAAAAAGGAAGTAGAGGCTCCGAGGACCAGAGCCTCCCCCGGCGAGAGTCTGGGTCACCGTTTTGGGGCCGGCTTATCTAGCCTGCTGGAAATAGACGTGCCCGGGGTAGGTGGCCTGGGTTAGCCCGGACAGGGGTCGCGTCCACGATCATTCTCAAGGGCGTGCCAGGGGCACATTCACCCAAAAGGGCGAGGGAGACGCCGCCCTCTTCGAGGAGCGTGGCCTCTCCTCGTATCCGGGAAGCCACCGCCACAGCGGTCCCCGCGGCCTGCAGGTACTAGGCCTAGATAGGGAGACTGGACACTCGCGGTTCCCACAGCGTTTATCAAAAACCGTCAATATTCTAGGAAAAGGCTAGTCCCAACGCTTTGTAACAAAGCATGAAGGTCTTTGGAAACATCGCATGCAGCCGAGCCAAGCTGGTCCATAAAGGTGTTTCCCCACTATTTTTATTTCGACCAATAGGAACGCACCTGCACAGAGCGGAGCAGGCAACCTGCACTCCATATCCTGACTGAACCATTTTTCGTTTCAGTCGACGGCGCTAAGCGTATAGGAAGGTTTGTTGCGTGACTCACCAAATGTTTTAGTAAGCAGGGGATGCTCATTTTTACCGAGACTGTTAGCTTGAGTGCAAATTCTTTTTATTTGCGTGTTGCTGCAGTTGCGCTTCTATTGTATGTTGAATGACAAGTTAAACATGTCTGAAAGTGTTTTATTTTATTTTGTTTATTTGCTGATTCCTACAGTGACGGGATGATGACGGACGGTGGCAGCTAGAGGGTGGGTGTCTGGGAATTTTGTGTGTTCCATACATTGTGAACTTTTTCTTTCTTCTGGATGAAAGGAATAGCAACTTGTTATTGTCACTTATCATTTCTCTTACAGTTGTTTGTGAAAGCTTTTGCTGATTTCAGAAAGTGGCAACGTGCGGTGTTGTTTTCAGCGTGAGCCACGGGACCGTGTGGTTTGTGTTACCGTTGTTTTTATCTTTGTACCTCCGAGCGAGGGGACATAATGGTGTCTGTACGAGTGAGGAAATGCAGAGGTGCTTTTCCTGCTTTCTCGGTTTTTAATCTGCCCATACGATTTAACGACACTTGTTTTTCTCGCCTTCCCAGTTCTTGCGGGCAAACTATGGAGACTCAGGCTTATCTTTTGACACGCCACTAAAATCTCGGTTACGTGGCACACTTTCCGAAATGAGCCTCCGACAAATTGCAGGCACCTCGGACAAGTTTAGTATTCTCCGACTGGGCATCCGTTACCAGCACGTTATAATGAAAAAAAAAAAAAATTGGAGATTAAGTTTTGTAATTTTTGTGCCGGAAGGGAGTATTTATAAAGCGGCTGCTTTCTCCAGACAGATTTGCCTTGGAGAGAAATATTCCTTTCTTCTCTGCACTGTATCGATAACAGAATTTTCAAGCTTGGGGCATACCATATCCCTACTCGTAAAGGACATTTTTTGAGTCTGCAAATCGAACCTGTAGTCTTCCAGTGCTGTTGTCAAGGGTGATGGGATTGAGGTCTTGTTGCATTTTGTACTTGGCATAGCTTATTCGTGTCACACTATCGTATATTTATTAATATTGCGCGAGTTACTTCATTGACACTTCACTTTGCTCTCATCTTGTGTGGATAACCGACGATCAACTAAAACTGTTGGTACCAACGGTGAAAGAGGACTATTTTCAGCGTTGTCATACGTATGCATGCAAAAGACCTAACCTGAGACAGGTCAATGTGTGCGGCTAATGGGACAGACCGCAGCATTGTCGGCTTCCTGGAGCAAGAATGGTGGACCGATCTAGATTCACAGCTGCGGGGGTTCCGCAATATCTGCTCTAAGGTATCGAGCAGATACCTAATCTTGCCTAGCCTCGCAGTGTGCACTGCTCAGAATTTTCTGAAAACAACAGAGATGCATCGTTATTTTGTGTTCTCTTTTTCAATGAAAAAGCATTCTAGATTGCTGAGGAACTTATTCTTTGGTTTTGCTCAGCCACTCCCATTTCATTTTCCTTCCTTCCCCTCTGCCGGATCAATATGGTAAGATCGGTCTGCTGCTCTTGCTGCTTGCGCAGCGCCGAGGCATGGCAGTTTCGCCCTTTGGCAGATGGCCCTGTCCATATCGGGTCGAACATGTTGTGCACGTACGCCTTTTGAGACGGGGTGTCAATACGCCTACCGAAAGCATTCTGCTGTAATAGCCGACATATTGAACTCTGTTTTCTTATTGTTCTACTGCAACAAATGCTTACAGAGTCCAAATGTTGCACTTGCAGTGTGCACCTTGCAGGTTGTAATTTCTTTTTGTTTTTTTTTTCGTAGGGACATCGAACAACATAGGGTACAGTTTGTAAATGAATTTAAGAATGTTTAACGTTCTAGGCTAATAAAAAAAAGAAAAACTTTGATGAGCTTATGTTGACTTGACTTGCTGCTTCATGTCTTGTACACTCTTCACCTTCTTTCCTCTGTTCACATATTTCACTCATTCGCAATTGCAAATACTCGGCTCTTTAATCCAAGTTGGCAGTCTTCTAAGACCATGACCTTATTCAGGTACAGGGTCACTCTAATTATGTGTGTTGTGATGGAAGAAAGATAAGAAGCAAGAAACTAAAGAGGACAAGCTCCGTAGCCATTCTTTCTCTTTAGTTTCTTCCTTCTTATCCTTCCAGTCTTGCTGGTTGTTTCGGTACGAGCTCCGTAGCCCGAGGAAATGACTGTCTGGTACCAAGTCCCAGATCCTCCACCCTCACCATACACCTTCATGACCCTTCTACCAGTCAGCCCTTGCAAGGGATGACCGGCCGACGAAAGGAAGCCTTGGCCCCCATCCCAGACCCAGACGACAAGGACCAGACGAGATTCGAACGCTGCACCTGCCTCGCGTCCTGGGACAGGTGTCACTTAAAGGGGCCCTGCAAGGACTTTTTTACTGGTTTTAATTTGCACCGAACCTGAGCGCATTGAACGTAATAACTTAATCAAACTTTTCTTCTCTCGAATTTCGCTTTATTTTAAAAGTTATAGGCAAATTAAAATTACAAAAACGAGCAAAAATAACTTCCTTCGTAACGTCCTTGGTCGCTTGAGTGGCCGTGAACTAGAGGAGGGGTAGTGAGCTCAGCGAGCGGTCACGGCTGCCGCACTCCGTGTCGACGGTTCGAGAGGGTGTTACTAAAGAATGTTCTGGCTAGGCTGTATGAAGCGGGCAGCCAGGGCGGCTCGCATTGCATTTGCTGCACGATTAATCACTAATTTTGCATGACACTTCATTGGCAACAAACGACAGGAAACACTTGGTAAAGATCAGTTCAGAAGGGGAGCCACTTGACGTGGAAACCGCAAAAAGGTAGACGCCTAAATATGATTTCAGGGCCCGTGAAGGGCCCATTCACACTTGGGACAGTCGCTGAAGCGACTATAGTAGGTTACAAGTCAAGAAGGTAGCGGCAAATGCCCCTCAAAGGGAATCATATATCCCTCCGCCACCTCCGCATCCAATAGCGTCCCACCGTTTCCGTGACGTTGCGGCCAAAGCGCGAGGAGGGTCTTGCTTTTCTGTACATATTTGCTTTATCTTTCGACTTTGACTTAGCGTTGTGGAAGTCACGAGAGGGAGATTAGCGTCTTCCCCCTCCGATCGGAACAAAGACGACTTTCGGGGATTAGCATCCCCCTTCGATAAATACAAAGGCTGCTTTCAGGGGCTCGGTCCCCCTCCCCCCCCCCCCGATGAATACAAAGGTCGCTATCTTAAAAAGTGGGGGTCGAAGACAAGTTGCCACCACTCTGTGGCCATTATCTATCCATTGAAGCGGAACAAGGAGCGTTTCCAGTGAACTCTTCTTTCGACTGCGGAGGGATTTGAAACCGGCGCATCACGCTTGTGGGAGGAGCTTCTCCTACCTTCTTAACTTGTAACCGACTATAGCGACCAGCGACCACCAGTGTTCACACCTGATTGAGCGACCGACGAGTCGCCAGGCTCGCTGCCAACTAAGCCCTATGCAATTCCAATGGCAACTTTTTAGCATTTTTTTCTCGAGAACCACCGAACGAATTGACTTGGGAATGGTTTTATTAGGAAAGATAATAAAAATCTGAGTATTATTGCGGCACTACATTTCCCGGTTTTTAAGCTTAAAATTTTTACGGGAACTTAAAGATGCTTGAAAAAGCCTTTTTTGGTTCTGTTCTTCATAAACATTTAAAAAATAACCGGGGCCGAAATACAAATTTAAGCTCGACAATATTCAAGACCAGGACTTTTTGAATATATCTCTTACAAGATCTTTTTTCCAGAGATCCTCATTGTAATAAATTTTAACTAAGTTTGTAGCCTATCAAAACGTCAAAAAATCCAGCTGTCAGCTGGCGCCATCTATGAGTCTGTCCGCAAAACTTGTTCTTGAAATTGTGCAATGTGTTATTGCGCCCCGGACTACTTGCTTCTTCAAGGTCGTCGGGTTGACAGTCGGAATTTTGAGGAAGGGTGCCTCTCGAAACAGATAGTTTTAATGCGAATAGCATTCTTTGGATACTTCACGCACTTTTCGTCTATGTATCTATCTATCTATCTGGCTATCTAACCTCTTACGCCGCGGGTCGATAAATAAATGAAAAAGACCGGCGCCGGCGGGGATTCGAACCGTTGACCCTTTGACCAGCAGGCAGACGCGCTAACCACAGAGCTATGAAGGCAGTCATTCAACGCACTTCTAAACGGTTGTTTATATCTTTACCATAGACGCGCTTACAGCGCTGTCACAGCTACCGGTGCGCGCGCGTTCCATGCACGAGGGCTCATTCCGCTCTCGTGAGGGTGAGCACGGCAGCTAGCTCACCTCTCCCGCGCTCGGGAGAGGGTGATGTAGCGGCCGTGCTCAGCCTCACGAGAGCGGAATGAGCCCTCGTGCATGGAACGCGCGCGCACCGGTAGCTGTGACAGCGCTGTAAAGCGCGTCCTATGGTAAAGATATAAACAACCGTTTAGAGTACCGTTGGTTGAGACTAGCTGAGACGCCAGAAAGTCTGGTCGGTATCATTTTGAGTGTTTGTGCGTATGGCGCGTGCTTTGCTCGCCTTCCTAAGTGACACAAACGCACGTGCTGGGCTGCGGAGATCGTGCGCAGGGCTGTGAAAGTGTCAACAAATTTAGAATCGCCTCAAGAGTGGGCTGGCGTATCTAGAGTGTGCCGGCCACCTGACGAACGCGCATAACTCCGCACCGTTTGATGCTATTCGCATTAACGTAGATAATCATTCCCAAAGGATGGGTTTTGCTGATTTTTTTTTCCTGTTTTTCTTTGTTTTGTTTTTGTTTTGGTTGGGGCGAAGATATTTTGCTTGTTATCGCGTTACTAATAGGTCGTACATCGCCCGAGCGCGTCCTTGGGAGAATGTTCCGTCCCTCGTTGGTGTTTTAGGTCGCAAAAAAAAATTAGGAAGTTTATTTTTTTTTTTTTGCGGCGGAGATGTTTAGCGGGTGGGTGAGAGCAGTGGCGTCACAAGGGGGGGGGGGGCGGAGGGGGCGGACCGCCCCGGGTGCAGGGCTCAGGGGGGTGTCGCAGCGGGCCACAAGAGCGGGGGGGGGGGGGGGAGTCGCGGCAGGCCACGCGAGAGGCGGGGGGGGGGGGGGGGGTCGCGGCGGACTACCGCCCCGGGTGCCGCTGACCCTCGTGACGCCACTGGGTGAGAGTCATTAGTTTTCAATCACCGGAGCGGGTCTAGACCAACTTGTCGAAAGCCAACTCGTCGACGGCCAACTCGTCGGCGGCCCATTCGTCGAATAGGCCAATTTGTCATAGGGCAATTCGTCGAAGGAAAACTCGTCGAAGAGACCAACTGGTCGCCTCTGTTTCAAAGCCATAAATATATAATTTTTGTCCTGAAATTTTAAATAAAAATCCTGCCCTATAGTAATGCGTAATATCGCCGCACAGTAGTAGACCTCCAGTGTGCTCTTTCTTGTCGAAGATAACATGCAGCTTTCGCCGCTTTCACGGTGCAGTGGAGGACGATCAGTACTTCGCGCGTGTATCTCAGGGGCGCGTGTTAAAGGGGTAGGGAAACGAAATTCCAGCGCTCATTTTCTAGCTTGCATGTGTTGCATGTTGCACCCTAACCTCAAAAACACCAGTCTTCCGTTGAAAGGCACAAAAAACTAATTTTAAAGCTAAATAAACGATCTTTCAATGTGTACCTGGTGGGTGCATGTTGAGCCTATTTGGGAGGTAATCTAGCAACGTTGGGGAACTTGCTACGTAGTCGTGACGTAGCAGATTCCTTCGGAGCAGCGCCGACCTTTGGAATTTCAACATTTTCTTTCTTAGCTTTCCTCCTAGCTCAACTCACAAATCGCGCATTGTACCAAACGGTCCAAGAAGACGCAAAGGTAGGACTCCCCTCTTTCTCGGACCCTCGTTCGTGCAACCGGAAACAGCCATTCTCCCCCTGAAGATAGGCCCGTCGCTCAAAACTCGAACAAAAGTTGCTTTCCCCACCCCGTTCAGCCCTAAGCTGACATTGTTGTGGAAGCTTGTCTCTCATATCAAAACTAGTTTTCTCTTATGATGACAATACTTACCAGGAACTCTTGGGAGAGCTTGAAAATGAAATGCAAAAAGGAGCTTGAAAGTGAAAAGCAAGAAAAGAACAGCTTTCTTGAGTTTTATTTTAAGAATTGGCATGACTGTAGGGAGATGTGGGTGCATGCGTACCGTCGTAACATCTATACCTTTGGGAATAGCACTAACAACAGAATGGGAAGTCACAATCAAAAGATAAAGCGGTTTATGCACCAGCGTATGCATTTAGTTGATGCTGTCAAAGCCTTGGTTCAATATGTAAACCGTGATACTTTATCTGTTAGCTTTGCACAATTCCAAGAAACCATGCTGTGCCTTGACACACGAAAAATTTATGCATTTCATATTCAGGTATCTACTAACTGCACAGGATATGCTAGCACTTAATTTAAAAGGAGTATGAATCTTACTCAAATGGAAATCTTGCATATTGTATGAATAATGGACAGCATACAGTCAATAGTCAGAGTAATTGTTACATTGTTTCACAGGATTTAATAGCCTGTACATGCACGTTCCAGAATCAGTTCCGGCTTCCTTGTAGACATATCTTTGCTGTTAGATCTAATCTTCCAGTGGATCTTTTCGATGTCAAATGCGTTGCATTTCGGTGGTTAAAGTCTGGCTTTGTTGAGACTGATGTAGATACTGCATAGGCAATAGCGATAAAAATTACTTTGAATGTATCAACGAAAGGAAATCCCAAACTGGACACGACGGAATCAAAGTATAATTACGCTTTAAGCGAGCTCTCAGAATCGTGCAAAAGCATAGCAAACACTTTGGCATGCTGTGGTCAATCTGAGCTGCTGGAAAAGTTATCTGAAATAAAGATTTTTTTAATAACCTCATGACCTATCCTAGGAATCAGACTTCCAAAACAGTCTTCAATCAAGATGAACAGCAGGATTTGGAAGCAGGCTGCTTGCAAGGATGAAGATGAGCTAAATGAAGAAGGGGCATATGGTAGTGAGGATGGCATTGTTGAGAGCCCTGCTAGTATTCCAAGCATTAAAGGGATACTTCAACGAAATTTGAAATATTCCCGTCGTGTTCAAAAATAGGTTGAATATGATCCACAATATCCGTAAATGACAATCGCCCGTTTGTATTTTGATCCTGGTGGCTGTATTTTTCGTTATAAACGGCCCACTCTGGCAAGCGCTCGGAGAAGGCCCAGCGCAATCGTGACGTAAATCGTCTCAAACGAGCAAAGCTACGGCGAGGCTGACGTCGAGAGGATGGCCTAGTCGGTCCAGCCACCGAAGCGGCTGCTTTTGTACGAATTTTGAGTGACGGGTTAATCTTCTATAATCTTGTGGGGGACAATAGCGACTTCTGCGACACACAAAAGGATTCTCGGAAAGAGGGGAGTTCCTCCTTCCCCCCTTCTCTCGTCGTGGCCGGAGGCGAGACGATTTCCGTCACTAGCTCTCAAGGTTCCTAGACGAGCATTACAAACGAGGCGTTAGCGACATCCACCAGGTGCTCTTTGCTAATCGTTTAATTCGTTTTAAAATTCCTTTTCGAGACTTTTTTAACAAGATATTGGTATGTTCCATGTGATACTGCTCTTTTGGACACATATAGACCAAAAAATGAGCGCCGAAATTTCGTTGTAGTATCCCTTTAAAAGGGAGGAAATTTGCAATTCGAGCACTCTTGAGCATACGCAATTAAAGCAGCATTTTGTGGACCACAATTATTGCAAAAGTTTAGACATAACTACAAACTCTTCAGACATAATTACTCTGTCCCCAGAACCGGAATTGCATAATGAAAAAAAAAGTGCTGAAGTTTCACATACTGTTGTAGATCTGACCTGTGATGAAGTATTGGATAAAGACGTCTTGATTGTTCCATTGAATAAGTCTCCTCGTGGTAGGCCCAGTAAAAGAAAGAGGACATCTAAACTGCAGGTATTGCCAATCATGAAGTCTGGTAATAGTAGCACTAATTGTAGCATCAGCGACCACAACATGCTTCGTTTGGAGCGTGCAGCACGTTATATTACGCAGCACTGATTTATTGTGTGTTCAAGGCATTGAATGGTTAAATGATAATGTGATCAATGAGGCACAATCACTTATTCATACACAGTTTAACCATGTTGGGGGACTACAGGATGTTCTTTGTGGCCCAAGATTGTTGTTTAAAAAGCAAGATAAATTTGTCCAGATTCTTCATATTCCAGATCATGAACACTGGGTGACTGTTACAAATTATGGGGCCCCAAACAATTCAGTATTTTTATTTGACTCCCTCTTTGAAGAAATATCAAACAATTTGGGGTCTCAGGTCTTAAATATCATGGGATTAGATTTACATCAACTCACTGTTTATGTTATGCCTACGCAGCGCCAAATTAACACATATGATTGTGGGGTGTATTCTATAGCCAATGCATATTGCATTGCATCTGGACAGGATCCATGTTCTCAAAATTTTGACCAGGGTTCTATGCGAGGCCACTTATTACGGTGTCTTTATGATGGTGAAATTTTACACTTCCCTATTACAACTTCACGTGTGCCTAGGATGAAGCGTAGAAAAATTTGTTATGCTGACAGGACACTAGTGCTAGATACCAGTGGACATATGTAATAGAGGCTGCATTCTTTTAAAAACCAAGTGTAACAAAAAGGTGCGGCTTTAAATGTTTGATTTACCAATCACAACTACCTAATGTTTGTTCCTTCAAAAATGAAAATCTTAAGTTAATGTTCATGATAAGGATGAATATAAAAGAATTTCCCCTAGACATTGTTTAGCTTTAAATTTAGCTGCAGCCAATGATGAAGGGTTGCCTGAGTCTCTACTTCTGTGTGAGCTATAGGTCCCAATCTGAGGCTTTACCTTTAAATTATTTTATTAATTTGCGAAAACCTGCATGGATTTTCTGCAGGTACAGCCTCGATTTATTAAGCACAAAGATCTGTGAACATAAATGAACTTTTATACATAAAACGGGTAGGTTATGCTTTCGTTACTGTACTCTTGTTATTAATTGTGCCAGTCGGGTCTTTAGCCTTATTGATACTACAGTGTTGAGTCAAAGGGATCGATGGCTGATTGAAGGAATTGCGAAAATTGGTTTCTTCTAAGAGTCTTCACAGAGATGGCTAAAGAATGTGCATTAAAGGTATAGAAGTTCCACTGATCAAACTTACCTAAGTAAAAAGTTAGGATGGAAAAACTTGGAAATCACTTCCCACGGCGGCGTCTTAATGGCGCAAAAGCCAAACGATGTTGGCAGTGCTCTCTGCGTTGACAGGTGGGAATCGGCAGCGAAGACACCACGAATGCTGCTATTTCAGCGTCAGCTTCGGTGATGACACCGGTGTTGTCAGTGGCTTGTTTTGGAGGTTTCCCTCCTCATTGAGGCACACCTTACCCAGTGTATAATTGTAGAGGAGCCTGGAGGTCGCCGCCGAAACTCCACCCGGAAAAGTCAGTGTAACTATTTTGTTCTCTTACTCTCTCCACAACAGAGCAACCTTCACTCACTCGTTGGGAGCTAAGTGCACCCCAAAACAGTACGGATGAAAGTTGTAGACAAGAAAAGTGATGCGGTAACAACCAGAGAGTGCAAAGTAGAATGAGACAACACAACTGTTTTGTTTGTGTTTTATCTTGAATTTTTTGTTTTATTAATAGAATAAAACACTCATGCACTGACAATTCGTGCAACAAAAAAAAAAAAAAAAGATTGCATCGCTTTTAGTTTAGAAACGTCGTCCACTATTGCACTCCTCCAGATGCCCATGTGTCAAGTTATTGTCTGCAACCGCGGCACGATTCAATCGTACCGCCTGTAGGCTCTCTAACCGTCTGCGATTTTACATGACTCCATCTGTCGGTTGTTGCACCAGACACCTTCTTTTAGCAGACAGCCGTCGAAGGTAGGGATTTCAGGATTTTGGTTTCTAACTATTTACTCAGGTAAGTTTGATAAGTAAAACTTTTATACCCTTGATCAACGCTCTTCAGCCACCCGTCTAAAACATTTCAGCTCAATACATTCACAAACCAATTTATGCGGTCACTTCAAAAAGGCATCAATTCCTTTGACTCGCCCTGTAGATACTAATTGCACTAATCAAAATGTGTTACGCGAATGTTTAACAGCTATCTTCAATTCTTTCAATGTAAAAAAGTTCGGCAGAAGTCCTCCAGCTGGTTAAGCAGAAGGTATAATCAAACTTCAAAAAATATCTTAAGGGGCACTGACAAAGTATTTATGCTCAGCGAGGTTTTTATTTGAACATGACCTATAAGAGCCTAACTACCCAGAACACAATATGCGGCTCAAAATCCGTCCTCTTTACGCTCGAAAACAGCCCGTCTAGAATTGGCCGGTTTTAATCATGCTCACTCCCTTTTACATGGTCACATGGCATTCAAACTGTGTACTAAATTCAAAGTCGTGGGCCATCATCCAATATTAAAAATAGAAAATGACATGAACCCCATTTTTGTGGCCTCCAAATACGTCCATCGAAAAACAAAAATGTTGCACAGGTCACAGGAAATACATGTACACGTCATTCTGAATATGGCGACGTACCGGGGGCTAGACAACGCGACGGCGGCGCACGACGGACGTGAGGCCGCTACTTCGCAACTGTTGTTCGTAGTACCGGCCAATCGATCTTCAAGCACAGAACATCGACCAGAAGAGATACAAGTGCGAAACAACCGCACGGGCAAACGGTGGACGCAAAAACAAACAAATTAGTCGTTAGTTGTTTATACAGCAGGAGTTTAGTCTGCCAGAACATGGCGACATTGTTACCCACCTGTCTATCTTACACCCTGGCCTGGGGTCTTTAACGTGCACCACGCAGTAGTGATACACGACCGCACGCCGGTACGATGCTCCTTAGTTGTCGTCTGCTTCACATGCCAAAGAATCAGAGGCCAGATTCATAAAAAACCTCTTACCTACGACAACTTAGCTACGAAGTTCGTAAAGTTACGATCATCGTAAGATGAAGGCGAAAACGGTATTCACAAACGCGTTCTTAAGTGAGAGGAGGAAAGTTACGACCTCCTAGAGAAAAACGACGACTTCCGGTGCTGCTGCTATGGCGACGGCGTCTTCGGCAACACGAACAACCAATCGGAGAGCACGGCATAGTTCGGAGCACGTGGATTTTTAATAACAAACACAGGCTAACTACTCGTTGATAGTCAGCTCGGTGTATGTCCTGTCCTGTCTATGTGCAAATGTTTAGTGTTCAAGCTGTTTCTCATAAACACGGATGGCCTTTCCACCACCACTTGTCTGGGGTTCGTGTCCGTGCAGTGATATATCGACGCTAACACGATTTAAACGCTTCGATCACTGCTACGAACTCGAACGCTACGAAGTCAACACAAGTGTCATCGTTGGTAAAAGCCCCGTGCCAGTCGTTTGCAAAGCGACGTAGAGAGAAACAAACCGCCACGGCGTTTTTCGCGGCCTCGGAAATGCAGGAGCGAGCCGACGTTAAAAAAGATGCGTTTGAACTACGAGAGTGTCAGCAAGAGTCGCGCAAATACCTGTTCACACTGGGAACGGACGCGCGCGTTTGATCGAAGTGTTGGATTACCTCTATTAGACCGCGCCTTGGTAAGCGCTTCGGGGCCGATCTTATACGATTGCAACTCGATACTGACGTGACACTCGGCAAAGAAAGGTTGGACCGTCATCGCGTAGCTCGACAGTGACGTAGCGTCGTGTCAGAATAGAAATGGCATACTAATAACAAAGTGTACATACCGTGTTACGAAGGTAATCCACACGGCGTTTATTTGAGCTCTATATCACACAAAACAAGATAGAATCGATGAGAGTCCTTTTCCGAGCTTTCCGACGACAGCGTTCGTCACCGCTGCCTCGGAAAACAAGGAGATGACATGGGGAAGAGACTGACCTCTGAAATTTAGTTTAGCGGTCAAACTATTCATACGGGAAGGGTCCACAAGGGTCGCGCGGGCATATTCCATTCAGCAATCCAGCCGGTCGTGGGCAGACGGTCTTAGCCAAGGACCGTCGGAGCGGTCGGAGTGCCTGCTAGGCCTATTCTGTCGAGCTCGCTTGGTCGGTGGGATCGTTGCCTTTGTTGCTTTTCCCGGGTGTCTGTGGATCCAGCGTTGACGTTCGTCGTGGTCAGTTTCAAGGACTTCTTCCTTTTTTCTTGCTGCTTGAAGTCGGGACGCGCGAGAAGAGCATGTAGAAAAATAAATGTCCGTTGGTCGTCGCGCAAGTAACTGTGCGATGCTGTCGGCCATATTGATTTGATCGTAAAAGTGCGTAAGACAGCTTCGGAGCTGTCGTAGGATTTTGTCGTAACCTGCGCAAAAGTTACGACAATTTCGTTTCGAGAATACGGATTTTCTCTCAAATATGTCGTACGCACGTTTTTCGTCGTAAGTTCGCTTTGAGAATCCGGCTCTCGAGGAAGAAGAAAAGAAGTGCAGTTGGGTGTTGCGATGTGGCTTCTGGTATCTCTCTCCTCCTCTACCTTGCTTCCTCCTCCTCGGTACAAATCGCCCACATGCCTCGGTCATGAGCTTCTGCGCTCATGTTTCGGTTTCGAGCAGTTGAGTTTTTTAGCTTTGTTAAATATATAGGGTGGCTCAAGTCACCAGGCTCGATCTAAAATGGACCGTAAAAATCGACGCCTGCACGTAGCCATCTAAACTTTTCGTCAAAGGTGTATTTCACAGGTCGGTTTTTTCTTGTAAAATTACAAAGCGTAGTTCTTTTTTAGTAAAAAATATGGCCAAGAAACTTGCCAGGGTCTACGGCGGGCGGCGACCCAGACGACCAAGTCCAGTAGCGGGGTGTGTTTGGCGTTCGTATTGATAGATGGCGTCGGGAGCAGCGTCTGAAGGTGCAGCCGACCAGCGAAAGAAAGCAGACGACACGCAGACGAAATCCGTTGGCAGCAAAAGCGCCGCCGTTATGCAGACGCGTTTTTTTTACTTTAAGTTTTGTTTTTATTGTTCGCATTTATTTTTTAACCGAAGGTACATTTCAAAAAGATTATATTCATTTTAATAAACCACGGTGGTCGCGAGCCGTCGCGATAAGGAGGTAGCGCCATCTATCAATACAAACGCCAAACACACCCCGCTACAGGAACCCTGTCGTCTGCGTTGCTGCCCGCCGTAGACCCTGGCAAGTTTCTTGGCCTTATTTTTTACAGAAAGAGAGCTACGCTTTGTAATTTTACAAGAAAAAAACTGACCTGTGAATTACACATTTGACGAAAAGTTTAGATGGCTACGTGCAGGCGTCGATTTTTACGGTCCATTTTAAATCGAGCCTGGTGACTTGAGCCACCCTATATATGTGACTGTAGCAAAATATTGATTGAATAGTCTACTGACACCATATTAAATCGCCTGGCAAAAAATTAAGAAAAGCCCCGGGGGGGGGGGGGTTAGTGTTCCTTTAACCACATATTTCTATAAACTTCCCGACGTTTTGGGACCGACTTGGCTTCCTAGTAGTGGGTGACTAAAAAAGCCAAATAATTGCAGCTTATCTTTTTTTCTTCTTTTGATTTTTTTCTTTTTATAAAGAGGAGGCATCCTAATTAGAACTTAGGCATTTCAAACAGACAAGAAAGAGCTTTAAGAGATTCATAAGAATTATCTCAAGCAGCTACTTCCATGGGCTGTGGTAGTAAAAGGAAAACGAATATAGATGCAACCATTTGGACTGTTTAGTCACTCGTGACCAAGGAGCAAGTCTACCCTGAAACATTGAAGTTCACAGCAATTGTGTTTACCGTTTCTTAATTTGTATCATATATATGACTCGGGTCGGTAAACAAGGTTGTAGCATAAACACAGCCAAGCATGATTGGTGCTATGAGGTAAATAGTTAAAAAAATATGATCCAAGAAAAATTGGACGGCTACAGCAGTTTGACTGGTTGGTCTCCAGGCTGGCTGAAGGATGGGATGTGTGAAAGCAAAGAAAATGCTCATCAACAGTGGTGTCTTGCAGTGATGTGATTGTCACATCGTTTGTTACATCCCTGCTACATCTTGCTACATTTTACCAAAATCTGAGGAATCCGCACCAACATTGCACCAAAACTTGATTTCAACTTAGTAACTCAAAACTTGGCCAAATTGTTACAATAGGATTGTGCGAAATTTCAGAACTTCTGATTGTCACATCAAATAACATACAATTCGATCTGATTTTCAAACACTGAGTACTTGGAAGTTCCGCAATAATTCGTATGTTTGTGTTCTGTTCTGGCAGGTTAGTTTCATTGAGTGCGCTTCTCGCTGTACACTGGTGTACTGCGGTGGAGCAAAATGCCACGAAGCAGGCATCGCGATTTTGCGTGTCTTGCTCTACCGCAGCACACCTGCGTGCTAAGGGGAAAGCATTCCTCCAGAGCAAGACTTGACAATTTTTTATTGAAACTTCGGCTTGCATATATGATAGACTGACTGTGATATTCTGACGCTATCTTTTTCCAATCCTAGATTTAGCAAGGATGCTCCAAAATCACAGCAATATTTATATGGACTCTTCTTTAGGTTCATGTTTTATGCCAACTTTTTTGTCTAGTTGTCACTTTCATATATGTGTGAGTAAATTATAACTAAATTAGCTAAAGTAGTGGATGCAAGCTTGGGAAGAACCTTAGAGTATAACATCTAATTTACGTTTGTGGGCAACCTGAGGATCCAAATCATTGGACCAGGTGGCCCGCGTGCCAAATGGTCCGCATTCATTTCCACCACGGGGGGTCAAGTACAATTGGCCACGCGAGCGGCGCTCCGCTGCTGATAAAAAGCTGTTGCAGCGGATGTGTGGAATCTTGGGATCGCGGCGCGGGCGATCGCAGTGAATAAATGACTACAGGTTGTTAAACCAGTGCATCGTGTCATTCTCCGAGACGGGTAACACCAAGTAAATTCCCACGCATTTCATAATCAACTGACGAATCTTTTTTTTTGTGTGTGCAGAATTGCAGTTTTATTACAGCCTCTAAAACTTGAAGGAAACAAATTTAGGTACTCAAAATTACTGTATTTTAACATTATTTCACTGAGATTCTATACCTAAAATAACCATTCACGACAGTTTGTGCTGTCCTTCATCAATCATCTTCTTGTCACCGTGTCTGGTGCTTCTACATGCAACTGAAAAGCTAGTTTTGTGTTTGAGGGAATCAATCCTGCTGTGCAATCGATAATAACAAAAGGTTGCAATATACCGTAGAATACCGCACATCCGCCCATTCCTCATTAAGGGCCCATATCTAAATTTCTAAGATCTGAGAAAATATGCACAGTACATTTATATGTAAAATTGATGAACCGGACGAG
>JAZHYW010042564.1:0-12354 GCA_037355805.1 Ixodes ricinus | reverse complement strand
TCCGGTCATCAATTATACATACAGGGTGTTTCAGGGAGAACCCAGGGGCCAAAATCGAAAAAAAAGCTCCCCGGCGTAAAACTACTCATTGCAAATGCAGGGGTACGCGGCCAAGTTTTGGGGTCCTCGGGACAAGGGGCCACATTTAGGAAAATTATTAAAGTTCGGGATAATGAAGTTGTTATTATTTTTGGTATTTAACCTTTTTAATATTGTGTTTAAGGGCATGGTTTCACTAGAAAATTGCTCAGCATCGTTTGAAAAACACTAAATCAACAAATTGCAGAACGATAGAAGGCATCGCGAAGCATTTTACGGCTTTCTGAAAAACCGCACAAATTCGACGGGTTTTTAAATTTCGGCTTACTATCGGAGGCGCATTCACGCCCCCGACGGTACCGGCTCCGTGGAGAGATAGTCAACCAGCCTCTGCTGCGTCAATCGCGCGACGCAGCAGAGGCTGGTCGCACTATCTCTCCATGGGGCGCCGGTACCGTCGGGGCGGAGATGCGCTCCAATACTAAACCGAAACGTAAAATCCCGTCTAATTTGCGCGCCTGGTTTTTTGGAAAGCCGTAAAATGCTTTGCATGCTCTTCTATCGTTCTGCAATTTGTTGATTTAGTGTTTCTTAATGATGCTGAGCAATTTTCTAATTGAAACCATACCCTTAAACACAATATTAAAAAAGTTAATTACGCAAAAATAATTAACAACTTAATTATCGCGGACTTTAATAATTTTCCCTAAAAGCGCCCTTGGCCCAGGACCAAAACGACACAAGCCTTTTTTCAGTTGCGATGAGTAGCTTTCAGCAGGAGTGATAGGCCTGGGTTCTCTGAAACACCCTGTATAAATGTACTGTGCATATTTTCCCAGATCTTAGAAATTTGGATATGGGCACTTAATAAGGAATGGGCGGATGTGCGGTATTCTACGGGTATATGCAACCTTTGTTATTATTGATTGCACAGCAGGATTGATTTCCTCAAACACAAAACTAGCTTTTCAGTTGCATGTAGAAGCACCAGACATGGTGACAAGAAGACTGATGAAGGACAGCACAAACTGCTGTGAATGGTTATTTTAGGTCTAGAATCTCAGTGAAATAATGTTAAAATACAGTAATACTGAGTACCTAAATTTGTTTCCTTCAAAGTTTAGAAACTGTAATAAAATCCGCAATTCTTAAAAAAAAAAGTATTTGTCATTTGATTATGAAATGCGTGGAATTCACTTAGTGTTACCCATCTCTGAGAATGACACAATGCGCTGTTTAACACCCGTAGTCATTTATTCACACTGCCATCGCTCCGCGCCGCTGATCCCAAGATTCCCACACATCTGCTGCAACAGCTTTTTATCAGCAGCGCAGCGCCGCTCCCGTGGCCAACTGTACTTGACCCCCCGTGGTGGAAATGAATGTGGACCATTTGGCACGCGGGGCCACCTGGTCCAATGATTTGGATCCTCAGGTTGCCCACAAACGTAAATTAGATTTTATACTCTAAGGTTCTTCCCAGCTTGCATCCACTACTTTAGCTAATTTAATTATAATTTACTCACACATATATGAAAGTGACAACTAGACAAAAAAGTTTGCATAAAACATGAACCTAAAGAAGAGTCCATATAAATATTGCTGCAATTTTGGAGCATCCTTGCTAAATCTAGGATTGGAAAAAGATAGCGTCAGAATATCACAGTCAGTCTATCATATATGCAAGCCGAAGTTTCATTAAAAAATTGTCAAGTCTTGCTCTGGAGGAATGCTTTCCCCTTAGCACGCAGGTGTGCTGCTGCAAAGCAAGGCACGCAAAATCGCGATGCCTGCTTCGTGGCATATGCTCCACCGCAGTACACCAGTGTACAGTGAGAAGCGCACTCAATGAAACTAACCTGCCAGAACAGAACACAAACATACGAATTATTGCATAACCTCCAAGTACTCAGTGTTTGAAAATCAGATCGAGTTGTATGTCATTTGATGTGACAATCAGAAGTTCTGAAACCTCGCACAATTCTATTTAACAATTTGGCCAAGTTTTGAGTTACTAAGTTGAAATTAAGTTTTGGTGCAATGTTGGTGCGGATTCTTAAGATTTTGGTAAAATGTAGCAAGATGTAGCAGGGATGTAACAAACGATGTGACAATCACATCACTGCAAGACGCCACTGTTGATGAGCATTTTCTTCGCTTTCACACATCCCATCCTTCAGCCGGCCTGGAGACCAACCAGTCAAACTGCTGTTGCCCTCCAATTTTTCTTGGATCATATTTTTTTAACTATTTACCTCATAGCATCAATCATGCTTGGCTTTGTTTACGCTACAACCTTGTTTACCGACCCGAGGCATATATATGATAAAAATTAAGAAACGGTAAACACAATTGCTGTGAACTTCAATGTTTCAGGGTAGACTTGCTCCTTGGTCACGAGTGACTGAACAGCCCAAATGGTTGCATTTATATTAGTTTTCCTTTTACTACCACAGCCCACGGAAGTAGCTGCTTGAGATAATTCTTATGAATCTCTTAAAGCTCTTTCTTGTCTGCTTGAAATGCCTAGGTTCTAATTAGGATGCCTCCTCTTTATAAAAGAAAAAAAAAATCATAAGAAGAACAACAAAGATAAGCTGCAATTATTTGGCTTTTTTAGTCACCCACTACTAGGAAGCCAAGTCGGGCCCAAAACGTCGGAAATATTATAGAAATTGTGGTTAAAGAAACACTAACCCCCCCCCCCCCCCAAGGCTTTTCTTAATTTTTTGCCAGGCGATTTAATATGGTGCCAGGAGACTACCCAATCAATATTTTGCTACAATCACACATACATTTAACAAAACAAAAAAAAAAAACAAAAAAACTCAACTGCTCGAAACCGAAACATTACGCAGAAGCTCATGACCGAGGCATGTGGACGATCTGTACCGAGGAGGAGGAAGCAAGGTAGAGGAGGAGAGATACCAGAAGCCACATCGCAACACCCAACTGCACTTCTTTTTCTTCGTCCTCTGCTTCTTTGGCATGTGAAGCAGACGACAACTAAGTTGCGTGCACCGTTTGCCCGTGCGGTTGTTTCGCACTTGTATCTGTTCTGGTCGATGTTCTGTGCTTGAAGATCGATTGGCCGGTACTATGAACAACAGTTGCGAAATAGCGGTTTCACGTCCGTCGTGCGCCGCCATCGCGTTGTCTAGCCTGCGTGGTACGTCGCCATATTCAGAATGACGTGTACATGTATTTCCTCTGACCTGTGCAACATTTTTTTTTTTTTTCAATGGACGTATTTGGATGTTACAAAAATGGAGTTCATGTTACTTTCTATTTTTAATATTGAATGGTGACCCACGACTTTGAATTTAGTACAGTTTGAATGCCATGTGACCATGTAAAAGGGAGCGAGTATGATTAAAACCGGCCAATTCTAGATGGGCTGTTTTTGAGCGTAAAGAGGACGGGTTTTGAGCCGTATATTGTGTTCTGGGTGGTTAGGCTCTTATAGGTCATGTTCAAATAAAAACCTCGCTGAGCATAAATGCTTTGCCAGTGCCCCTTAAGATATTTTTTGAAGTTTAATTATACCTTCTGCTTAACCAGCTGGAGGACTTCTGCCAAACCTTTTACATTGAAAGAATTGAAGATAGCTCTTAAACATTCGCGTAACACATTTTGATTAGTGCAATTAGTATCTACAGGGCGAGTCAAAGGAATCAATGCCTTTTTGAAGCGACCGCATAAATTGCTTTGTGAATGTATTGAGCTGAAATGTTTTAGACGGGTGGCTGAAAAGCGTTGATCAATGGTATAAAAGTTTTACTTATCAAACTTACCCGAGTAAATGGGTGGTTTGCATTTGAACCCGTTCGCATTTTCTACCTTCTCGTTTTGACCTTCTCATTTCAACCCTGCGCAAAACAACTTTCGCTTTTCTCCCTTTCTCACTTAAACCGTTCTCAAAACGAACTTTCGCATTTTGACCATTCTCAAAACGACTTTTCTCATTTTAACCTTTCTCCTTTCAAAGTTTCTCAAAACATACTTTTCGGTTTTGACCATTCTCAAAAAGACTTTTCTTCTCATTTTAAACTTTTTCATTTCAAACTTACTAAAACATACTTTCTGTTTTTGACCATTCTCAAAACAACTTTTCTCATTTTAACCTTGTACATGATCAGGCTAGGGAAAAGCAATAATTTCAGCATACACTCACGGGAAACCGAAATAAAGGAACAAATGACATTATGAAGTCCAGGCACCTGAAGTTTTATTACGCCTTGAAATGCTACTTGGAGAATGACATCTAGAGTGCATGCCAATCCACGGCATGGCGGACGACACATAGGCAAATATACAATGATCGTAGATCTGTACGATCACTCCGGCACCGGTTGTAAATAATTCATCAATATCCTCGCAGGGCATGCCAGATGAGCATAATTTGCATCCGATGATTCACGACTGAAACGAAGAAAAAAATCTGTGCCTGGTAAAAAAGCCCTCAAGCCACGCTTCAACGCACCCGCACATTAAAAAAAAAAAAAAACGTTGCAGGATTAGGAGGGCGAAGGCATTCTCTGGCCTTTGAATGGTCCGTGTTTTGTTGCTGCGGTCATCTTAGATAGTTTAATCAATTACCATCTTGTGGGAACAAAGCTCCAGAATAAAGCTTTAGCGAGCATGGGATCGCATTGAGGTGCGATGACTGCTTCTGCGGCAAAAAACGTTTTGTACTATGCGTCTCAAGAAGAGCCGTTCAGTAGCCTAACGATTAGCCATACGATTTGAATGGCATAATGCTTTGCGAATCGTTTGTAACGTGACGGTATGGAAAATAAAATATTTCTGTGAACATATTACGAATGCAATGTATCCTATACAAAAGCGTTAAAATGATTCATGCGAGGGTGGGCACAGGATCGTTGGCCGCTCCCTGCTGGTGGTTCTCTTGAGTGGTGGCGGCGGCGCTTTGTGAGCGACGAGGTGCACAGTAGGGCGAGAGACCTGCCGCGGCTGTTGCTTTGTGATGCTGCCGGTGCGGGCGGTAAGCTATCGCCAGTTAGCCTTGGTGTGGAACATGACATTAAGTGTTCGCATCGGTGCACACTGGCACAGGTAGTCCACGAAAATGGATCGACGAACATGTTAGAATTGTAATAATATGTACAATGGCAACTCTGGCGGGATTTTTGTTTGTTTGTGTGCTTGTTTTGTTTTAGATCTGGTTATTGTTTTATCAAATAACTATTGCTATGGAGTAGCCGCCACTGTTATTAACAGTGCCGACATCTCCATTATTTTTATTCATTTATTTTTAACACAGAAATAGAGAGACTGGTTGAAATTCCAAGAGCACTCTAAAAAGGTTGAAACGCCACTTACGTGTTTTGAGACAGAGTTTAATTAAACAATAAAGATTTAAGTGAGAGCGGGCTCAACCGAGAAGGGCATAAATAAGAAAAGGTTAAAGCGCAAAGAGCGTTAGGCGATTGGTTTGAAATACGGTGTTCAAATGAGAAAGGGTCGAAACGCGAAAGGTTCAAACGCGAAGGGCGTTTTGGGAATGGGTTCAAACGAGAAGGGTTCAAATGAGATCGGGTTCAAATGAGACGGGTATAAATGAGAAAGGGTTGAAACGCGAAAGGTTAAAACGCGAAGGGCGTTTTGCGAATGGGTTCAAACGAGAAGGGTTCAAATCGGAATGGGTTGTTTCGAGATACACCCGAGTAAATAGTTACAAACCAAAATCCTGAAATCCCTAGCTTTGAC
The DNA here is from genome assembly GCA_037355805.1 of Ixodes ricinus. Classification (NCBI taxonomy): domain Eukaryota; kingdom Metazoa; phylum Arthropoda; class Arachnida; order Ixodida; family Ixodidae; genus Ixodes; species Ixodes ricinus. Next base: position 6,585 of record JAZHYW010042564.1, on the reverse strand, counting down.
GGCTGTCTGCTAAAGAAAGGTGTCTGGTGCAACAACCGACAGATGGAGTCACGTAAAATCGCACACTGTTAGAGAGCCTACAGGCGGTACGATTGAATCGTGCCACGGTTGCAGACAATAACTTGACACATGGGCATCTGGAGGGGTGCAATAGTGGACGACGTTTCTAAACTAAAGGCGATGCAATTTTTTTCTTCTTTTTGCACGAATTGTCAGTGCATGAGTGTTTTATTCTATTAATAAAACAAAAAATTCAAGACAAAACACAAACAAAACAGTTGTGTTGTCTCATTGTACTTTGCACTCTCTGGTTGTTACCGCATCACTTTTCTTGTCTACAACTTTCATCCGTACTAAGACGCCGCCATGGGAAGTGATTTCAAGTTTTTCCATCCTAATTTTTTACTTAGGTAAGTTTGATCAGTGGAACTTCTATACCTTTAATGCACATTCTTTAGCCACCTCTGTGAAGACTCTTAGAAGAAACCAATTTTCACAGTTCCTTCAATCAGCCATCAATCCCTTTGACTCACTGTAGTATTAATAACGCTAAAGACCTGACTGGCACAATTAATAACAAGAGTACAGTAACAAAAGCATAACCTATCCGTTTTATGTATAAAAGTTCATATATGTTCACAGATCTTTGTGCTTAATAAATCGAGGCTGTACCTGCAGAAAATCCATGCAGGTTTTTGCAAATTAATAAAATAATTTAAAGGTAACGCCTCAGATTGGGACCTATAGCTCACACAGAAGTAGAGGCTCAGGCAACCCTTCATCATTGGCTGCGGCTAAATTTAAAGCTAAATAATGTCTAGGGGAAATTCTTTTATATTCATCCTTATCATGAACATTAAGTTAAGATTTTCATTTTTGAAGGAACAAACATTAGGTAGTTGTGACTGGTAAATCGAACATTTAAAGCCGAACCTTTTTGTTACACTTGGTTTTTAAAAGAATGCAGCCTCTATTACATATGTCCACTGGTATCTAGCACTAGTGTCCTGTCAGCATAACAAATTTTTCTACGCTTCATTCTAGGCACGCATGAAGTTGTAATAGGGAAGTGTAAAATTTCACCTTCATAAAGACATCGTAATAAGTGGCCTCGCATAGAACCCTGGTCAAAATTTTGAGAACATGGATCCTGTCCAGATGCAATGCAATATGCATTGGCTATAGAATACACCCCACAATCATATGTGTTCATTTGGCGCTGCGTAGGCATAACATAAACAGTGAGCTGATGTAAATCTAATCCCATGATATTTAAGACCTGAGAAACCAAATTGTTTGATATTTCTTCAAAGAGGGAGTCAAATAAAAATACTGAATTGTTTGGGGCCCCATAATTTGTAACAGTCACCCAGTGTTCATGATCTGGAATATGAAGAATCTGGACAAATTTATCTTGCTTTTTAAACAACAATCTTGGGCCACAAAGAACATCCTGTAGTCCCCCAACATGGTTAAACTGTAAATGAATAAGTGATTGTGCCTCATTGATAACATTATCATTTAACCATTCAATGCCTTGAACACACAATAAATCATGCTGCGTAATATAACGTGCTGTACGCTCTAATTGAAACATGTTGTGGTCGCTGATGCTACAATTAGTGCTACTATTACCAGACTTCATGATTGGCAATACCTGCAGTTTAGATGTCCTCTTTCTTTTACTGGGCCTACCACGAGGAGACTTATTCAATGGAACAATCAAGACGTCTTTATCCAATACTTCATCACAGGTCAGATCTACAACAGTATCTGAAACTTCAGCACTTTTTTTCATTATGAAATTCCGGTTCTGGGGACAGAGTAATTATGTCTGAAGAGTTTGTATTTATGTCTAAACTTTTGCAATAATTGTGGTCCCCAAAACGCTGCTTTAATTGCGTATGCTCAAGAGTGCTCGAATTGCAAATTTCCTCCCTTTTAATGCTTGGAATACTAGCAGCGCTCTCAACAATGCCATCCTCACTACCATATGCCTCTTCTTCATTTAGCTCATCTTCATCCTTGCAAACAGCCTGCTTTAAATCCTTCTGTTCATCTTGATTGAATACTGTTTTGGAAGTCTGATTCCTAGGATAGGTCATGAGGTTATTAAAAAAAATCTTTATTTCAGATAACTTTTCCAGCAGCTCAGATTGACCACAGCATGCCAAAGTGTTTGCTATGCTTTTGCACGATTCTGAGAGCTCACTTAAAGCGTAATTATACTTTGATTCCGTCGTGTCCAGTTTGGGAGTTCCTTTCGTTGATACATTCAAAGTAATTTTTTGGGCTATTGCCTGTGCAGTATCTACATCAGTCTCAACAAAGCCAGACTTCAACCACCGAAATGCAACACATTTGACATCGAAAAGATCCACTAGAAGATTAGATCTAACAGCAAAGATATGTCTACAAGGAAGCCGGAACTGATTCTGGAATGTGCATGTACAGGCAATTAAATCCTGTGAAACAATGTAACAATTACTCTGACTATTGACTGTATGCTGTCCATTATTCATACAATATGCAAGATTTCCATTTGAGTAAGATTCATACTCCTTATAAATTAAGTTGCTAGCATATCCTGTGCAGTTAGTAGATACCTGAATATGAAATGCATCAATTTTTCGTGTGTCAAGGCACAGCATGGTTTCTTGGAATTGTGCAAAGCTAACAGATAAAGTATCATGGTTTACATATTGAACCAAGGCCTTGACAGCATCAACTAAATGCATACGCTGGTGCATAAACTGCTTTATCTTTTGATTGTGACTTTCCATTCTGTTGTTAGTGTTATTCCCAAAGGTATAGATGTTACGACGGTACGCATGCACCCACATCTCCCTACAGTCATGCCAATTCTTATAATAAAACTCAAGAAAGCTGTTCTTTTTTTGCTTTTCACTTTCAAGCTCCTTTTGCATTTCATTTTCAAGCTCTCCCAAGAGTTCCTGGTAAGTACTGTCATCATAAGAGAAAACTAGTTTTGATATGAGAGACTTAACGGCTTGCTTGTCGACTCCGCTAGAACAAAGTTGCGAAACTCTTTGGTGCAGATACTTTAACACATGCCAAGAGCATAGCAAAATTCTACAATTTGGTAGCAGCTGTGCAAGAATATTCATTTCATTAAGATCCTTATCCATCACCGCTACATTGCAATCTGACACCACAGCAGGATTTAAATCGAGGAACTTCGCTATAGCTGCCTGAAGAATTTCTTTAGTCTCCCGCTGCACAAACATGTAACAGATCGGTCTCCCATGGCTTGTGCTATCCTCGCAGAGTACTGAATGAAGAATATAACCTTCAATATTAACCTTGTAAGTGCCATCAAAAAATAATACCTCTGGATAATTTTCTGTGAACTGCCTCATTAAGTTAGACTGAAATAATACAAACAAGAGCTGATTGCTGGAATCCTTTTCAATGTGTACAATCCAACCAGGACACTTTTCAACTAAATCTTCCATTTGCTTTAACAAGAGAGAACCATGATGCAGACTATTCTCGATTTTCCTCACATTTTCATGCTTTACATTCCTAATGTCTTGCGATGTAACATGCTTTCCAGTCTTTTTAAATACCAACTCTTTCAAATCCTTAGGTTTAACATTGCATGAAAGGACGTCTTCAAATTCTTTCTTTTCAGCCTTGTTTAGGAGCCTGTTCTGCGGATACCACATTTCAAACCCTGGCCCTTCGGGATGGTTGTGGCCCTCTACCATGCTGTGAACTTTATAATGAGGCACCGGTTCCACAATTAAAGAAACTGACACCTTGCATAGGCATCCTGTTGCAAGATACCTCTGCTTGCTTCGGATGCCGTTTCCTCTAGATCGAGACTTCCCAGCACGGCAGCACTCAAAAGTGATACGCCTATAAGGGAAGGGGTCCTTAGATGTAGGGCTTGTGCAACTAGACAAATTTTTTTCAGAGTGACCAATTCTCATGGGAGTGAATTTGGCAGCTAGCCACTGCTTATAGCTAGATTCAAACTCACTATAGTCACTGAATGTGACGCCTAGACCCAGAGTGCCCCCTCCAGCTAATTTGCCTAACCCAAAGTGTGTGCAAGACACCCTCTCTGTACCACTGACAGGAACATCTGCACCAGCCGGACCATGCACCGTTGGTACATTACAAGAAACGCATCTTAGAGGCTTCTGACCCACTATCTCACTAGAACACCCTTTATTTCTGCCAGAAGAAGAAACCGAGCCCTCTAAAAGAGACGAACACTCAAAGACAGCACCACATGTATGCGCCATCCAAGAGTCCCGAGCTCCCCCGACAAGCGCAGGGGCACAGCCACCCCTTTGCGTCATCGGCATCCCAGAGGACTTTGTTCCTCTCCGCCTCTGCCTTCGAGTGATGCGACAGGCCGTGGCCGGTACACCCTCACAAGGGTCAATGCACAGCGCCACACAAGAGGAGGGAGGCACCGAGGCACCACAGGCAGCAACGGATGTGCCAGCCTTCCGGTGCACCCACACTCCTCTGACAAGCGCAGGAGCACGATCGCCTTTTTGCGTCAATGGCATCCCCGAGGACTTAGTTCCTCTCCGCCTCTGCTTTCGAGTGGTGCAACAGGCCGTGGTTGGTGCACCCTCACGGGGGCCGATGCACTGCGCCACAGGAGAGGAGGGACGCACCGAGGCACCACAGGCAGCAACGGATGTGCCAGCCTTCCAGTGCACCCACACTCTCCCGACAAGCGCAGGAGCACGACCGCCCCTTTGCGTCATTGGCATCCCCAAGGACTTTGTTCCTCTCCGCCTCTGCTTTCGAGTGGTGCAACAGGCCGTGGCCGGTACACCCTCACGGGGGTCGATGCACTGCGCCACGGGAGAAGAGGGACGCACGGAGGCACCACAGGCAGCAACGGATGTGCCAGCCTTCCGGTGCACCCACACTCCCCCGTCAAGCGCAGGAGCACAGCCATCAGAAAGCATCATTGGCATCCCAGAGGGTTTTACTCCTCTCAACCTCTGCTCTCGAGTGGCATGACCGCTGGCGGCTGGGACGCCCCGAGAGGGCTCGGTGTTCTGTGAAGACTGTGTGCGCGGCACACAGCCCCTACTTCTGACAGTGTTGTCAACGTCGTCAGTGCCACCATGGCTACGAGACACACGTTTCTGCGGCCTCTGCACAACGGCGGCCCAGCTGGTGGTGCATGTGTCAGTGGTTGTCACAGTGCACATGCCCTGCACCTGTTCTTCACCCACACAGGCTGGGCCTCCTCCAGCACTAGAACTAAGGGAAGGGAAGTTATACTTGCCGTTCCAGAACTCTGCAAGCTCCTTGGCCTGGTCCCCATACTGACGACGCAGCTCCTGGTGTTCCTCCTCTGCTGCATGGCGACTCCACTCCTGGTCCTCAGCCTCCTGCTCGCGGCCTGCCACAACACCATGAAGGCCGCCTCGAAGGATGCGTCCAAACACCTGCCAAGATATGAAAACTTTAGGGGAAAACGCGACACCACGAAAATCTAAGGCACAGCAACCTTTCAGCGTTATTTGCATACATGTGGATTCCAATTCTATTTTCTTGTCCTAAATTAATGCTATGGCTCAAATACGCAGAAGAAACCTACCTTGCTGCCTTTCTTGTTGAAGTGGACACCATCCAGCATGAGCAGCCCACTCCACGACTGCCTGCTTCCGTCGATGAAGCCGTAGCCTTCCTTGCGGCAGAGTTCCTGCAAGATGAGGTTCGTTCCCCTGGCCTCATCATTGTGCTCTTGCAGCACTTCGGCACTGACCGCCCACCGATCATTCTTCCGAAGGCTCACCTCCCTCGGAAGGATGGCCGAGAAGGCGACCTGGATCTCGGGGTTTTTCTCCATGATGCGCGACACCAGCTGACGAAATTTGGCGACGCGCGTGATGTCACTATCCCCGACGTTGTTAGTGCCAACATGCACGACCACCGCATCAAAGCCAGGCAGACTGTCAGCGATCATGGAGAACAACCGCTCAATCCTGACACCACTAAAGGACCTGACCTCGACAGCCACGCCAGGATTCAGTGTGAAAGACCGCGCTTGGTCTTTCAACATCGAATCACCGGCTACCAACACACGTGGCATGCCTAGTTCGGGACCCGCACACCAACACAACCAGCACCAATTACAACTAAACCAAGAGTTGTCAGGTGAAAATAACTATATGGCACGCTCAATAACACTCTACAAAAAACCAATCAACGATCGAGAATGTCGATTCGCGATTATTTCAGGGCGATATCCGGAGCTTGCCGAAGGTCCTGTGCCGTACACAAACGCACGCCTGCTCAGGTACCAGCCTCAGGCGACAGCAAATCGGAAAACGGCGGGAACAGCCAGAAAGAATTCACGAACAAAGCAAGTTGTGACGTCACAATTAGTTTTACTTGAAGTTATATGTTTATAAGGCAATTATAACATAATATATTTTGTATACAACAAATAAAATAAATATAGAATCTAATTATCTAGTATGTTAGCACAGTCACGTGGTGTGTAGCCATCCGATTGGTCCGTGGCAGCAAGCGGGTCTACCCGGAAGTCGTTGCTACCACCGGGTGGCAGCAAACAGTGCC
>JAZHYW010042563.1:0-16295 GCA_037355805.1 Ixodes ricinus | reverse complement strand
AACTGCAAAGAAAAAAAGTGTATTTTTAAACAGCCTAATTAGGACAAGCATGTCACAAAACAATTTTTCCGCCAAAAACAAAATTTTTACAGCAATATTTATTGCGCAGGACTGATTTTAGTTTGCGGCTATTTCACCCGTTTTGAATCGCGCGCCACAAAGTTCCTATTACACGTCACAGAGTCTCTGCTATACGTCACGGAGTGACGTATACCAGCCACTCCGCGGGCGTCGAAAGAGCGGGAGTTTCAAATGCGGAGAGGTTGGGACTCCGACTAAATTACGTTCTGTGGCGTAAATATTGCTAGAAAAAATTTGTTTTTTCGCGGAAGATTTGTTTTGTGACATGCTTGTCCCAATTAGGCTGTTTAAAAAAACACTTTTTTCTTCTTTGCAAAGTTACCCTTTAAGGGCAGCACTGGTTGGTTATTTCAGTTAATACAGTACAAAGAATTAAGTTAACTTATTCAGTGATTAGAATTAGTTGCTTTTAATTGCAACTGTTCGCAAAATTAAATAACCTTTTGCATGAAAAAAAATTCTCAAAAATAATGCCTCGTTTACACTTGCTGCGAACCGGCGGCCGGATCCGCGAGATTTCTGACGCCCCGCGACGAAAGCAGGCAGAATTTCCGGCGGAGAGCAAGATCGCTCTGAAACAAATTTTGAACGCCGGAAAAAAGTTTCTCTCGCCGAGAGCCAATCAGAACGCACGAGGGAAGTGGCGCTTGCTGACGTCAGATCCCCGCTGACGAGCTGGCGACGACGACGAGCGCGGGCCTGGAAGGAGGTTTGGGAGCTGTCGTCAGCTCTCGTCTGTTCGGGAAACTGCGAGACGCTCGCGCCGCGCACTCCGCAGGCGGCAAGCAATAAATGTGAACCGCCCGATCTGTTTTCGGCGAGCGAATCCAGTCGGCGGCGAGTGCGTATATTTCGCAAGTGTAAACGAGCCATTGACATGCTTGTATCAAGATCTGGCCACGCTGTCCACAAAGTCGAACCGGTCGAATCTGGCTAAAAGGTCCAAGATTCGTCGAACCTGTTCAACCAGTCGAACCCCGAAAGTTCGAACTCAAAATCCGGTTCAACAAAAGTTCGCTCGACACCCCTAGTCGTAGTGAGAGTCGAAGATGCGTGCCAGGGTATACCAGTTGCTGAGCCTGTCTAGTGTGTTGGTTTCACTGAGCGACACAAATTATTCCTACTTATACGAGGAAGCTACGGTGTTATGTGCTCAGGTCACCTCTCTATCCTGAAAACAAAAGCGGCGTTTAGCGTAATATTTACGCCAGGACGCACGTTTTAAATTTGGAATGAAACCAAAACTAACCTCTATTTTGGATTTAATTTTTCGGTGAAGGTACTAATCTCGGATTCTTTCATAACTCAAGATGGGCCTCACAGCGTAATTACTGAGCTACAAAAGTTGTTCGCGGAAACTTTATTTGGTGGCATACGTGTCCAATCCAGGCACTTCCAAGATATTTTGGATATATAGTTCAGTGTTCCTTCACACTGAAGAATATTCTATGCTACCTTAGGGGTAACATAGAATATTCTATTTGTTGAAAAAATCAGTGCTGATATTTGTATGTCCTTGCTGCCTTTTCTCGCCCAGATAATTGGCATGTGAAATAATGAACCGCGGGCCTTTTAATGGGTTTTGGGGTTTAGATGAATAATTGCTTTAACATTATTCCCAGCCCAAGAATAACAGAATCAATCCAAATTTTTACAAAATATCTCCACGAGTGATGAGTTAAAATTATGTCCACAAAACGTATAAATTAAAAAAATAGAAAAACGCTGGTTTTATTACGAAAACCCAAAGACGGAATCCGAGTCAGACCGCTGAAGTGTGTGTGTTTTTTAAAGCAACGCGTGACACGTCAAACTTTATATTACATCCAGTGTTTGACTGTTTGTCTATCTTGATAACCCTGTCAAAGTTTTTCATACTCTAAAAAGACAAATGAGACCTTTCTGGAAATACTATTATGGTTAAATGGAGTATTTTTGTGATTGTGGCGTTGAAAGGAACCTATATTACCACCATTTGTATTATATAATAATAATTCAATTAAGATATTTTCATACATAGTTTTTCAAGCTCTAATATAATCTGTTGCTTATGATATAATTTCAAACGTGCGAACAAGTATGGCAATCAAAAATGTTTAGACGATCATCACTGGTGTCAACTGCATCATTTTAGTTAATAAGTTATAAAATAAAAATAGTCTAAAACCAATGAAAACATTCTAGCTAATCTGAGAAATTCGTCTGCAATTACATTAATTGTGGGTAAAGCACATGGTGCTATCGAATTCGCGACTTTTGACAGTCAGCAAAACTTCCAAAGTCGTTTCAAATCCACCCGGACCAAATGCCCCCCCCCCCCTCCAAACAAAGAACAAACAAACAACAGCAACAACAACGTATTTCGTTTCTTTTTTTTTAATTGCCAATTTTTTCTAGAACATTTAGCTTCTTTAATTTTTATGCGCCGTCATTTTACCGATCTCAGCCTTTCCAGTTCGAAAGAACGCCTACCCGCTTGCACGTCTGCTCACTCCAGCACGTTTCGTTGGCGTTGCAAACCGGTGAAACAAAAGTGAGTTTAGTATTCGCAACTTTCACGACCTTTAGGGGGCGCACTGGTGCCTATCAAAATGGCTGTCATCTGGATGATCGTCGTAGAACAGCAGTACGTGGCTGGGTCCGCGACGCGCAAGTAATTATAGTGTTGCTATATACGAGCAGTATTAGAGCCTTACTTTATTTTTTCGCAACAGGGAAGGGGTAGGCAAGCACCTTTATTCTGAAGCCTATCATCCAGGAGCTAGGGAGCGCGATCCTCACACCGCGGTACCACCATCGCTGAAAGTTGCGAATTGCGTATACGAGCGAACGCAAGCACCGTGTGTTTACGTTAGCGTTGCGTGTTCCACACTGCGCGCGCGCGCAGCCCAAAATTGCGGTCTTGGATTGGCGCATGGCGATGAGGCGCACGCACAACGTGGGGCACGCAACTCTAACGAAAACTCGCAGCTCTTGCGTTTGCTTCTATACGCAATACTAAAGCTCTTTGTAAGGTACGATCCCATACCGGCTGCAGCACTACGTTGGGACAGTGAAGGATGTTGTTTACATTCGGAAATGACATTTCGCGAGCCACGATCGCGAGCAGTTCCGCCGTGTCCACTAAGCAGAACTGCGGGACCCTCACTAGAGCCCTTCCCCTTTCCGCCGCGGGAGGGCGAGCAACAAGCTGGAGACGCGAATAAGCTGGCAGAATAACATTCATAGATATAAATTTGTGAGAAAGACACACAAAAAAAATGGTAGCAAGAAAAACATTTTTATCGTTTTGATAGGACACTAAAAGCGCCAGCTGCATTTCTTTAAAACTAAAAAAAGCAACAACAACAACAACAACAGATGCTCTGTTATGGCGCGTTTACACACGCGTGTGTCAGCATTTGTCTACGCGCGTGCTAACAGAGCACGCGCGTAGACGTGTCCCTTCTTTGGTAGTTCTGTGCGGCGTTGTTGAGTGCCTGTCCAACAAATTCAACGTGCTAAATAAATAAATAAATAAAACAAAAAAACTATCGTTTAGTAACGACATTTCAGTCATCTCGGTGCTTCATATCATTGCTGTCTGAAGCTTTATGAGAAATCGCGGGAAACGCTTTTCCGTGCTCCGGAAATGCTAAAACAATACGCGACAGAACAAAGCTATATCACCTGAGCTTCCTGACGCCGCATCAAAAGCTGAGGAAGTCGCAATAGACTTATTCCAAAACTCGATGCGCCTCATCGCGGCGTAATGCCACGATATACATTGTGGGAATCAGTGGGCAGCAAAATTCATATACGCGATTCGCTCCTGGCCCACAGTTTCCCAGAGTGCAACGCGCGCGATGACGGATTTATGAAAGTATAATGTATTTCGAATTCCGCTCTGCATAAATCCCAAGATGGCGGCACCCACAAAGAAATAAGCGAATAAAATACCGATGGTATACCTTATTTAGTAGCTCGCAAGCGCCTGGCTTCAGAGAAAGCAGGTTTTTTCTTGGCTATGCGCTTTGCGTAAGTATAGAGCACTTTGTACAGCCACGCTCTCGGGCCGGCGCCTTTGATAAAAAGGTCAGCATAGATTGCCAGATAAAGTTATATGACATCAGCCCAGCGAGGAGAACATACAAACGTCGTTGACTGGTGCAAAAAATAAAATAAAAAAGTAACTTTACGCAAACACATTTTGAGGTAAGCAGGCGACGCTTTGTGCGTAAGCGCGTGGTGACAGCGGTCATTCGCCAGGCTCACTTGGCACCGTTAAAAACGGTGTTCATGGCAAACGACAAGTTTCTTTGCCTGCAGAAAAGGCTGAAGTATGGGCTGAAAGGGGTCATAATCTAAGCCGGTGTTAAATCGATGAAATCAAGAACACTCATGCAAGATTTGGTGTCGAACCGAACCCGAACCCGAACCGAAAACCGGATCAAAACCGTTATTTTTGACCGAACCGGAACAAAACCGAAACCGAAATCGCACGCCTCATATTGAACCCGAACCGGAACGAAACCATAATCTGATGCGGCGGTTACCGGTTCAACGAAAACGGTTCAGGGCCAATTGTGTCAATAATTGGTTTAAATGGGAAAATTGTGCCAATAATTGGTTTAAATGGGAAAAGTTGCGGGCGTATATTTTTTTCATGTTGTCAAGACTAATCCTAACATACTGTGAGATATTTTTACATTTCGCTTTTATTGCATACGTAATAAAAACTACATCATCGTCTGGACAGCTTCAACTATCCCTTGTTTCCTGGATTGATCCCGGCGGCGCGGTAGTGGCGGCGGCGATTTCAAAGCACCGCTTGGCCACTTGGCTACGAAATGTCCATGTGTCGGAGCGGATTGCGCCGCTGTAGGCACGGAGGCCTACGCGTCCGCGAATGTTTGACCTCAAGATAGACCGCAGTTGCAGTCGATGAGCGATTTAGCCGAAAGAGCACCGAGAGCGCACCAAGTGATCTTCCGCTTGAGTGCAGCGACACCATGAAGCAAGGAGGGACAAGTACCGCGCTGCACCGGCAGGATAGTTTGTAGGGTCGCCTGCGGTCCATTTCAATGAAAAACTATATTTTCTTCAATGAACAAAATGTCAGGGCGCAAACGAGCTGGTGTACATTGCACATGGTTGAAAAAACCTCGAGACTGCGGGTAAACGACACAACACTAAAAAGTAGAGATTTTTAGTGTTGTGTCGTTTACCCGCAGTCTCGGGGTTTTTTCAACCATTTTCTTCAACGTGCTCAAAATGTTACCTAAAAAAAAAAAAAAAAAAAAAAGATGGGTTGTCGGAGGCAACGTTATTCGGCAATGATTCGACGCCGCGCCGCGCCCTGGAAGGAGGCCAGGGGGAGGAGGAGGGGGGGGGGGGGAGAGAAGAAAATGTGTCCGTTTATTTTTTTGTAGGTTTGTCAGACTATCAAGGCCAGCATGTCGCCTGTTCAACCATTTTCTCATTTTTGTTTGAAGTCCTCTTTCATCGTCTTCAGCTGAGCATTCAGAAACGTCGTTCGCTGTGGTGGCATTACCGGAACTTTGTTCGGTGGTTGACAGGCATGAACGAATGGCCCGACTGTGGGACTCGGACCGGGCTTCGTCTGACCCGGTCTGAGTCCCTCAGACCGGGTCATTTGCATAGAGCGTTGTTTGCGATAAAGAGTCAAAGTGACTAGACAAAGCATCGCCACGAGATCTTTAGAGCAGTGTTTTTCCGCCAGATCACCCGATGCGCTGTCAAGATGCAGTCACATTTCATTATACGTGCGTGTTCACGTGCCCGGTCATTGACACATCGGCCGGTCTGGCCGATGTATACACGACCACCAGCTTAGCGGGATTCTATAAACTACCCCAACTGTCCACTCGATGTCCCTGCTTCTGTGTTTTACGGCAGATTTGTTTCCTCTTGTTCCCCTGTCAGCCACTCTGGGCATAGCCGTGACACCTTACTGGGTGCCGAAAACAGCATGTATAAGAAAACACGTGTGTGCAGAGCAAAACAAACAAAAACATATGGAGGGCAAGGAATCTACCTAGATACCTTTTTATGTTTACAAATTCACAGCCCAGCGTGTGATCTTCACAGCCAAGCACGTGCGTGTTCGTCGCTTCGGAAAGCGAGCAAATCACGCGCTATACGCCCGAACACTATAAATGGCATCGGCCACAATCTCTTTTAGGAAAGGTCTATGGACCCATCCCGAAAATACGCCCTCTTCTGGCAGATTTTGAAATACTGCACAGCTGCGTGTGCGAAAGACACCTTAAAAATGGAAAGCCGATCGCTTATATGTAGTTCACTTAAGAACAGTAATATACAAGTAATAAGTAGCCTTGCCCATTATAATGGTGTCTTTTGCGCACATCACTGTGCAGAGTTTTTTTTTATATCTGCCTGAAGAGGGAGTAGTATTGAGATGGGTGTATTGCAAGTATATCGTGCTCAGAAAAGGCTGCAGGAAGTGCTCGGTCAATATCCAAAGGTCGAGTAAGAAACCGGTTCGAACCGGTTCGCGCTTATTAAAACCGGTAACCGGAGTGATATTATGTGCGCTACCCTAAACCGGAACCGAACCGGAACAAAATGCAATGGCTACTGAACCCGAACCCGAACCGAACCGAAATAATGAGCGGTTCGACACCCTGAGATTTGTGCTGCAGGTGAAGGATACCCGGAACGAATGCACTGTGTTCTCGCGGTGTGTCCGCGCCGTCTGCCATTTTCTGGTGCGAAGGTGGTCCTGAAACGAGAAACCAAAAGGGCTGTTGGTTGCAGGTATCGCGATTACCGCCGTTTAGCCACGAACCATCGTAACTGATGATTTAACGGCGAACTTGGACGCGCCTTCGAAGTGCGCTTCCAAGCGTGTCGACTTCGTGAACATAAAGAGCCGGTTGCCTTCGATAGCGACTGGCTTACGTGCCCGATCCGGTAGAAGCCGGGAAGCAGAACGTGCCACCTTGAGGGTTAAACGAGACACGCCCAATCGTTCCCAAGCTTAAATAGAAAGAAAACGAAACAAAAAGAGAGTGAACTTATCGGAATACCAGAATGAGCTGTTTTGATAAGCTCGTGGCGACTGAAGCCGACAGTACCTATTTCTTTCACTGCCAATATTGTGACTCACGTCTCGATACTGACAACTCGTTTTCACCCCAGAATTGTAGTAAGAGTTGCGGCTACTCGCAGAGCCTTACTAATTTTTATCTTTATCCGGAGAATTAATATGTATATATGTGCATTTTAGATTAGATATATGTTATCAAGACGTAGACGTTTGAAACGCCAAAAGCATTGCTTCTTCCTCGAGAACCATATTTTGTATGAACTATACTTTGGGCAGCATATAAACAATGCGCAAAGCTTTTTTTTTTTTCTTTCTTGGGGTGGAGTACATGTGTTGAGTCATAGCCTCCTCTATACTGACAAAGCCTGGCAGATCGCCACGAGACACAGCCGCCGAAAGTGAAGAGGTAGAGCCGCAGACAAGAGTCGTGGTAACGGGCGCCCTGCTGCGGCGAGACGCCGAAGCACACTTCATCCCGAGCGATGCAATGTCCGCCCCTGCGTCTCGGTGTTCCTTGCGCTACCGCTTCTTTTCTCGTCGGGTTGGAAAACCATGTTTCGGGTGCTCGCCGCTGCAAAAGCTGTGCGCTGAATACCAGACTCCCCGAGACATGCCCTGTGCTACCAGATCCTCGCGCTCCAAATCTGCGACCGGGCACTCTACGGTCCGTCATCGAATTAGCGATGGGCCTGAACTTTTGCCGAACCGCAGCTCGGCGCCGAATCTCGGATTCGGCAGAGCCGGGAACTTTTTGCCGAATTTTTCAAGAGATTCGGCAAAGATTCGGCAAAAATACATTGTTACCAGACTTACATTGAAATTTAGTTTTTTCTGGCGAAAAAAGGTTTTATGTTGTTTTTTTCCTAACTTAAATGCAACATGTAATGCATATTGACACAGTTATTGCTAAGTAAGGTGATAATCTACAAGATAATTGTATCGGTGTCGTTTTTATGTGTTTACTGGCAATTTTAGAGTGACTTCTAGCAGAAGTGGCGTGACAACGAGGTTGGGTGGCAGCGGTGGCAGTCACGAATCACGCTACGAGAGTTTCGGTTTCGAGGCATTATTAGCGCAACCCTGCTGTGTGTACAGTGTTAAAATGAGGGCAATAACGCTGCGTTCTTGCTTTCTCTGTGACTTACCGTTCTGTGCGCGAAAACGAATGCAACGGTTGCTGAGCCTTCACCAGAAAAGTTAATATTATTATTGTAAATATGCATGTTCTTCGATTTGAGTCACTTGACGTCAGCTTTGCATGAAAGTGTGCGTCCCATATTAGCAACGTGTCGTTTTTAACGTTTAAAATGCCAGTTTCTGGTGTTAGGACAAACACGAACGTTTAGAAAGATAGGGAAAGTTAAAGACGTCGGATGCGCAACGTCGAGCATTATAGTTCTGTGTTTAGTTTTATGAAGATACAGGAAAATCGCGAAATAACGCTGGTTGAAAAAACAATCAATCAACCAATCAATCTTTATTTGCACAAAATAATAAAACACGGGAAGCGTGCGCGGCTGACAGAAAGGTTACAAACCCGTACGCTGAGGCGCCTGCCAACCAACTTTCCGTGAGTTAATGAATAGACACAACACACAACAGTTCGACGTTTAAGACGCGGACGAACACAGGAAGGACAAAATATGGCCATTGGACTCGCAAATTAAGGGCGGCCCACACACTCGCGCAGAGTGCGCAGCGCAGCGGCACACACTACTTCTTAGCCGAAAACAGAATTGTTATAATTGCGACGAGTGCTTTAAAGTAATTGTCGGCCAATGTTTCAACTACCTCGTTGCATCAGTGGTTTCACATACTCAGGGTAATGCGTTTATTTAAACCGTAACAGAACGGCGCAGCGCGATGCACGCTGCGTCGTAGGTTGAGTGAGTCTGAGGAGGCGCCCGCGGTAACAGCCGTCTCCGTGAACGAAACTTGATCCGTGCGAGCGGGCCTTGGTCGGCGGTTGGACTTCGCACGATAGTTCTTATACGCGTAGTCGCGGTATGTAGCTGAGCGCGCCGCCGGATACTAGCAAATATATCAAGTGGAAATGTCAAATTAAAATCCCGTCATGCAGAATGTACCGCATCATTTTTTACTTTCGCAGTGGACTGCGTAAATTACTGGTCGATCTTCTACTCTTGAGGCAGAAAATATTGAAGAGAACCACACTCGCTCACAAACACAATTACCGTGTTGCCTACTCACTCCACACCTCGCCGTAACCACTGGTTGTACTCAATGAGCTTGAGTTGGTTGTACTACGCTGCACCACCGTGCACTGCACGATATAACCTCACGACTGCACCGACTGCACGGCGTCCATTTGCAATCCACGGCCCGGTAGCGTTCTCGCGCGTGCGCAGACATTTGCCGAATTTTTGCCGAATCTTTGCCGAACTTTCCTTCAAAAGTTCGGCATTTGCCGAACTTTGCCGAATCTGAAGTTCGGCAGATTCGGTCCATCACTACATCGAACCGCCAGGCTTTGTGAATATAGAGGAGGCTATGGTTGAGTCTCCTTCAGTTTCTGCTGGCACATAGGACAACCCAACTAGAAAGACAACAAATGGGTAAGTTTGAAAACAAGGAAAGTAGGAAAGGCGCTGAAATAACTGATCCGTGGAATTAAAATTTCCCGGACTATTTGAATCATCCTAAATTGATTTAAGTACGGTTGATTAGAGACGTAGCACATCCACTTCATGCCACATGAAGGGGCAAATAGACTCGAGCAAGCAACCCCAATGAGTCTCGACGAACGACTATAAGCTGCACAGCAAGGGCGAGTCAATTGGTGCCACTTGTGACTTCCCGGGTCGCTCTAGTATCAGATGAAAACGGCCCTGAGCAAAGCCAGACGCGTTAGCGAGAGGGCGGAATGCTGCCGTGGTCGCGAAGTGGACCGCACATAAAAAATCGCCGCGGCCGGCCTTGCGGGGCTAACGGATGAAAAATGACGGCTGACACAAGTGACACGTTTTTGGAGAACGTACGAAGATATATTACATGTTACGGAAGTCGAAAACGGACGAAGATATATTACAGGTCACAGAAGTCGAAAGGAAGAAGTAACTATCTACACAAGTTAACGGTTATTTACAACGCGTAGCTGCATCATGCAATCCATCGCCTTGGCAGTCTCGCTGCATGCACTTCCGTCGGATGAAGTCACTTTTGGCAATCTTTGAACGCTGTTCAAAGGTAAACGCGCTCCTCCTTCTTACGAAAGGAATAAACGCGGGAGCACGCCGCAACCTGTACAAACACAAGCTCGAAAAAAAAAAATCCCGCAGCGCGCACATTGTAAACAAGGCGCGCCGCACTCACTGCAGCGCGCAGCGGAGAGCTACGCTTCCGAGTCTTCCGGGCACGCACTCGCCGTCGTCCTCGCCGCGCAGATCGATGGCGAACTTTTTCGTGTACATCTCCCGCGTCTTGGTGGTCTTGACCATCTTGCTGAACTCCTTGAAGGCCGCGGCCAGCGTGAGCGTGAGCCGCTTGGCAATCGCCTTGCTCTCGCACACGAACGCGTGGCACCTGAACGGGTGCTCGTGCTGCTGCAGAGCGCTGGGAGACTCCTCACCACAATCATCGCCACCACCTTGCTGTAGCTCACGTCTTGCACGCCGTACGAGATGGACTCGATGGGGAACACACACGACACCGACGACTGCTTGCCCGGCGACCTGTTGTGAGCGCCGGAGGAGACGACACCGGCGCCGCCGCGCACCGCGCTGAGTTCAACGAGCGTCACTCCCTTATCAGAGACTTCCAGTTTCACCATCGGCATGAGGGTGGCGAGCTTGGCATTCTTGGCGGCTGACACCAGCTCGTCGACGGCCCGCCGGGTGTGTTTGAGGCCCCACAGGCCCGTGGCGTCTTGGACACCCAGGTACTTGACGATGAAGCAGCCAGGGAGCGTTGCTTCGTCGGTGGCACAGTATCCCTCCATGCTCCTCTGGCGTCTGCTCTGGCCGCTCTGGTTCTTTTTTCGCGCTCGCGGCGAACAAAGCGCTGGCGGCGGCGGCGACGCCAACGGCGGCGCGATTAGAAAAGCGGCGGCGCTGGTGGCGCCGCCAGGTTTTCCCCGTCGCCTCCGTTTTCGGTCCGCTCTTCCCCAGATTTCCCTAGGTGGACGTGAAAAACTCTTTTGCTCGTAGCCTGCTCCAGATTGCACTGTTAGATCTCGCGAACCCGATTTTTGTTTATCTCCCCGACCCAGTTTAAGAGAAGCGACAACGAAAGAGTCTTGCGTCTCGAATTGCTGGTTACCGGGCGTACTTTCTTGTATTGAATGTTTCGCCTAAAGTACGCGCGTCGTTTTCTTGATATCACTTTTCAGTCCTTTGACTGCTTCGGTTGTTGATACTCTCCCTTGCAATGATTGATCAATTTCTGAGCGATTCTCTTGTTTTTCTTTACACCGAGCTGCAACCAGTTTCTGTTAATTTCGTTTCAGCTGCTTAAACGTGGCTGTTGTTCAATAGGTGTAACTCAGTAACAACGCATAAATATATTAAAAACGCCTCTATCCATAAAAGAAAAGGTAAAAAAAGTTTTCATTTTTTCGGGGCTACTACTGAACCACGCCCGTTTCCTAAACGATTATCGCCACTGTCAATTCTACTCTGTCACAGTGTTTTTCTTATTATTATCAACGACAGTATTTTTTTGTTTTTTATTTTAGGAACAAAACAGTAACCGCTTACTCAAAGTGTGCCGGCGTTCAGGAGCGCTGCTATTTTATTTGCCTTTCAAAATTGTTTAGCAAGCCAAAGCCTGAGGATATACAATAGGACCGATCACAATAGTTGAGAATCTGTAATGTATTACAACACTGGAAGCTAGCAAGGCGCACGTGATTGGAAATGAATGTATTTGCAACGTGATGTATACATTCATTCTTTAGTTTCAAAAGCAAATTTGGCTATACAAATTACCCGAAAACGAGGCTGATTTCCGCCGAAACCACGACATATTGAAGAGTGAATTTAATATATATATATATTTTGTTCTCCGAAGAGCAGTATACTGGTGTATTTCAAAACGTTCTAAATATTCGAAATAAAGTAAAGCGACGCAGAATACACCGCATCGGAATTAGGGACCCTACGAGAACGTAAGTTCTCTTTGTTAAAAGAAAAATAACTTCTTTCAAACAATCATTGAAAAAGGCGTTTGACCGTATAAATCATGTTACATTACTTCGAAATTTGTACCTTTACGATATTCGTGGTGTTGCTTCGGATATGATTAGAAGTTACCTTCACAATCGCTACCAGTGTGTTAAAAAAAAAAAAACTGATCTTAGCTTACAAATTGTTGGCGTGCCGCAGAGAAGTATACTGGAACGACTTCTTTTTAATCTCTACATCAATGACCTTGCAAATGTTAATGACAACCTAAGTCTCATCATCTATGCTGATGATACCAGTATATTTGTTTTTCAGGTCCTGGTACTGATAAAAATTATAAGTAGTGCAAATACATTCATGGAAAAGTTATATGCTTGGACAGATTCAAACTCCTTACAAATAAATTGTAGTAAAACCAACGAGCCTTATTCAGATCGTTAAATATGAACTGTTTTTATTCCTGCATTCCTTCTCCTGGAACACACTGTATATATATAGTAGAAAGCGTAAAGGTTCTGGTAATTATATTCAATCAATACATGTCATGGGACGAAACTGTACAACAGACATGTCAAAAGGTACAAGCTATCGAGAGTTGTAGGTCTTACGTACAAATATATCCATACCATCCCAATTTCGGTTGTGCTTCTTATATACAATTCCCATTTTCACTCGAAGTATAATTATTGCTTATTAGTGTGTGGGAATACGACTGCCACAATCATTAAACTAACGCATACTGAAAAAGAAAAAAAGAAAAAAGCTGTTCGCAATATATGTAGCACTGCGTACGATACTCACATCAGTCCATTATTTAATAGATTGCATATTGCACAAATTCCAAGTCGGTTCTATTATGAACTTTTTTTTCTTGCATGAAAAAGGTCTCTTGGGCAAAACAAAAATGTATTCATATAAATTTTTAACCTTAGGTTGAGGGAGGTTGCCTATGAGACTCGCTTTATTGACACGTATATAGTGCTGCACTCTAAAACGAACTTGTCTGTAGGCAACTTGCAATGATGTTTGGTTCGGCGCTATCTAGCGACTGTAGCAAGAAGTATTGAGTATCCCTTGGCGTGGCGCCTGCATTGTTCAAACGCGAGCTTTTACTCTAGTGTCGCCGCTTAGCCTAGTGTCTGAAGCAAGAGATATTGGGTACCCCAGGAAGTCGTGATCGCGTAAAATGGCAGTACAGCGGAAGCTACGGGTCTGGCGGGCCAATGGGAACGTGACTGCGTATCACCGGAGCGCCCCTCTACTCCGAACAAGTATCAGGCTTTTCGCTGCGTAAGGCTCCAATATGTGTGATGTTGCGCTCGTATACGTCGCGTATTTTGAAGCCGTCGGCGCGCAATGGGGTGGTTATCGTTCACCCTTTGCTAAGTTACAACGAGACTTTGTATAACCGTAGGCTCTCCTCTACCGGCGCCGCCTGGCTGTTGCCGGCAGGCTATGGTAATCAGATATTGAAGTGCACACTGCCACATTTTTTAAATCGTTTGACTGAACTGAATATAAAAGTGTTCAGTGAATCCCAGTAAACTGTTCCTTCCATGTTTGTGAGGGGGTGTCCGTGGAATTTGTAGAATCTTAAAATTCTGGGTCCATCTGATTACCGTTCTCCTCCCTACCACCTGTTTTTTTTTTTTTTTGTCGTAAGTTTTGTTGCTAGTATATTGCGTATATCCACATGCTCTCCTCTCTGCTGCTGGGGGGGGGGGGGGAAGGGGCAGGGGCAGGGGAGGGGAAGTGGAAAAAGGTTGGGGGGGGGGGGAGACCGAGGCTCGTCAAGCAACAACAGAATTTTTTCTATCTATGTCCTTTTTCCCAAACGGAGAGAAATAAATAAAATATTAGAATTTGAATTTGAAGGTGCACTTAATCATTACAACATTGCACATTTATGTTTAATGATTCTATACCAGCGCTACAAATAAGATATAACATAACCGAGGGATGCGAGATACGTGCCTATCGAACATATTTTTTCAGTTAATGCCATCAAGCCCACCAACCCTATTAGCAACATCATATGATTGGTTTTTAAGTGGATACCCTGAAACTGTGATTGCAGTGGAAGTGAGGCATCAGTTAGTGCGGTAACTGAGTCAACCTCCAATTTTAACGAAATTTGTATTCAGAATTCTACATGTGACGTAGATGCACTCGCTTATATAGACGCTTGGAGCAGCTGTGCATGGGCGCCGCCATAATCGCCCTTCAAGCTTTTGTTTCCTCTTATTACGTGTACTTCACTTTCATCGTGACCACAGCAGGGCAGGTTATTTCCATTTTGGATTCTACTGTGTCCTTCTCCCCAGCATTGGCCTTTGTGAAAGCTCCTCAACGGCCGCTTCGATGGCTGCAGCATCTGGGTAAGACAGGAGAAGGTCGGCAATGGCGGCTGTAATTTTGCGCGTGTGCAAAGCGTCTATGTAGCGAAACACGTCCTACAGAACTCCTACACAGTACCGTCATCACATGATTGGGAAAACAGCTCAGAAAGCGCGAACTACGAAGAAGAGCAAACACGGCAGGGCAATGCTTGTATAACGTCAACAGACGTGCTGCAGTTCACCACCTATCACTGTACCGTCATCCTGAGGCTACACCTCCGTACATGGCCCCTCATCACACACTGCTCGCCTCATGTGAACTTCTAAGCGTTTTGTTTTAGTTTGCTCGATAGATGCGCGACGCTGAGGCGGTTCGGCATCAACCACGTCTCCTCTGCCAGATTTGAAAGTTAAAACGAACTTCGCTCATCGGGTTGAGAAGAATTCGCTTAAATAAAGCAATCAATGGAGTGCACTGGAAACTTCTTCACAAAGGTGCCTATAGGCGGTGCAGTTATCACACTGCAAATTTCAAGAGCGTGGGCGTTCACAAATGTGTCTTTCGGTGGTGACCTCATCATACTCAAATTTCTCGAGTGACCACCAAAACGAATGTGTTCAAAAGATTTGAAGGAATTTATTCCCGTACCCATGGGTCCCAACCAGGCTGGAGAATAAAAGTCAAGATTACATAAGCGATAATTTAAAGTGTGATTTAAAAACTAAATCCCACAGGTTTTTATTAATGCTTCACATTGAACTTCTCCGCAAAACCAATCTCGAAACTATTTTTGTCAGCCTTTTTATTTCTATCATTTGATGCTTTTCAATTGTACTTATTTTGTCGGGTATATTGGAAGAGCCACCAACAAGAAGAAGATATCTACATTTTAAGAATTTTTTTACAACCGTCCGCTTCATTGGTCGTGTTAGTTGTCCTAGTGCAGGGAAATCGCAACGTGGACGGCCAGAACGTTCAAAGGAAACTGCTCCAGCTCGCAGGTGCAGCCATAAAATATTTTCGGGGTGAATTTCAAAATTGCATGGTATGACCACCAAAAAAAAAAAGAAGGTATTTATACAACGATATATTAACACAAACACTTCCGGCTTTAAAGCAAGATTATGAAGATTACTCTAAACTATGATCCTTACATAGGAAACTACACAGGAACTGCAAAAATATGGAGCACAATGAATGAAACAAAAGTTACGATGGATAAAGATTTGAATATAACAGAGAAAAAAAAGATTCAGACACAGTACAGCAAATGCGACAGTGCCAGTGAAAAACTTTTCGTTGATTCCTCCCACTGTAGACGTAAGCACTGCTAAGCAAAGCTGAACGTCTCTGAAAATGTGAGCTTCTTCCAATCTTCTTTGCAATATTCGTAACTTGAAAAAGTACATTTAAACGAGCTCTCCTACAAATGAAGCACAATGTTTAAACAAAACGTTAAACAGCGCTAAAGTCGGTTCATGCACTCAATTTCAGAAATTGTTATACCTATGGAGCCCCATGGTAATACCTATGCGTTTTACTCTTGTGAAACGAAATAACTAGGTTGTGCGAATATTTCGAAATTTCGAAGAATAGTTCCGAATACTACATTATTGATATTAGCTCGAAGAACTGCACTATTCGCATTTTTCGAAGTGTTG
>JAZHYW010042562.1:0-16621 GCA_037355805.1 Ixodes ricinus | reverse complement strand
AGCACTGGTTGGTTATTTCAGTTAATACAGTACATTGAATTAAGTTAACTTATTAAGTGATTAGAATTAGTTGCTTTTAATTGCAACTGTTCATAAAATTGAATAACCTTTTGCATGAAAAAACATTCTCCAGACTAATGCCTCGTTCACACTTGCGAACCGGCGGCCGGATCCGCGAGATTTCTGACGCCCGGCGACGAAGCGCAGGCGGAATTTCCGGCGGAGGCAAGAACGCTCTGGGACCAATTTTGAACGCCAGAAAAAAGTCTTCTCTTGCCGCAGAAGCCAATCAGAACGCACGGGAAGTGGCGCTTGCTGACGTCAGATCTCCGCTGAAAAGCTGGCGACGATGGCGACGAGACGCGGCGGGCCAGAAGGAGGCTTCGGGAGCTCTCGTCAGCTCTCGTCTGTTCGGGAAACTGCGAGACGCTCGCGCCGCGCACTTCGCAGGCGGCAACCAATGTGAACCGCCCGATCTTTTTTCGGCGAGCGAATCCAGTCGGCGGCGAGTGCGTATATTTCGCAAGTGTAAACGAGCCATTAGACATGCTTGTATCAGAGATCTGGCCACGCTGTCCACAAAGTCGAATCGGTCGAATCTGGCTAAAAGGTCAAGATTCGTCGAACCCGTTCAACCAGTCGAACTCCGAAAGTTCGAACTCAAAATCCGGTTCAACAAAAGTTCGCTCGACACCCCTGGTCGTAGTGAGAGTCGAAGATGCGTGCCAGGGTATACCAGTTGCTGAGCCTGTCTGGTGTGTTGGTTTCACTGAGCGACACAAATTATTCCTACTCATACGAGGAAGCTACAGGTGTTATGTGCTCAGGTCCATCTCTCTATCCGGAAACACAAAGCGGCGTTTAGCGTAATATTTACGCCAGGACGCACGTTTTAAATTTGTAATGAAACCAAAACTAACCTCTATTTTGGATTTAATTTTTCGGTGAAGGTACTAATCTCGGATTCTTTCATAACTAAAGATGGGCCTCACAGCGTAATTACTGAGCTACAAAAGTTGTTCGCGGAAACTTTATTTGGTGGCATACGTGTCCAATCCAGGCACTTCCAAGATATTTTGGATAGTTCAGTGTTCCTCCACACTGACAGAATATTCTATGCTACCTTAGGAGTAACATAGAATATTCTATTTGTTGAAAAAATCAGTGCTGATATTTGTATGTCCTTGCTGCCTTTTCTCGCCCAGATAATTGTCATGTGAAATAATGAACCGCGGGCCTTTTAATGGGTTTTGGGGTTAGATGAATAATTGCTTTAACATTATTCCCAGCCCAAGAATAACAGAATCAATCCAAATTTTTACAAAATATCTCCACGAATGATGAGTTAAAATTATGTCCACAAAACGTATAAATTAAAAAAAAAGATAGAAAACGCTGGTTTTATTACGAAAACCCAAAAGACGGAATCCGAGTCAGACCGCTGAAGTGTGTGTGTTTTTTAAAGCAACGCGTGACACGTCAAACTTTATATTGCATCCAGTGTTTGACTGTTTGTCTATCTTGATAACCCTGTCAAAGTTTTTCGTACTCTAAAAAGACAAATGAGACCTTTCTGGAAATACTATTATGGTTAAATGGAGTATTTTTGTGATTGTGGCGTTGAAAGGAACCTATATTACCAACATTTGTATTATTAATAATAATAATTCAATTAAGATATTTTCATACATAGTTTTTCAAGCTCTAATATAATCTGTTGCTTATGATATAATTTCAAACGATGCGAACAAGTATGGCACTCAAAAATGCTTAGACGATCATCACTGGTGTCAACTGCATCATTATAGTTAATAAGTTATAAAATAAAAATAGTCTAAAACCAATGAAAACATTCTAGCTAATCTGAGAAATTCGTGTACAATTACATTAATTGTGGGTAAAGCACATGGTGCTATCCAATTCGCGACTTTTTGAGTCAGCAAAACTTCCAAAGTCGTTTCAAATCCACCCGGACAAAATGCCCCCCCCCTCCCTCAAAAAGACAAACAAACAAAGCAACAACAACATATTTCGTTTCTTTTTTTTAATTGCCAATTTTTTCTAGAACATTCAGGTTCTTTAATTTTTATGCGCCGTCATTTTACCGACCTCAGCCTTTCCAGTTCAAAAGAACGCCTACCCGCTTGCACGTCTGCTCACTCCAGCACGTTTCGTTGGCGTTGGAAACCGGTGAAACAAAAGTGAGTTTAGTATTCGCAACTTTCACGACCTATAGGGGGCGCACTGGTGCCTATCAAAATGGCTGTCATCTGGATGATCGTCGTAGAACAGCAGTACGAGGCTGGGTCCGCGACGCGTAAGTAATTATAGTGTTGCTATATACGAGCAGTATTAGAGCCTTACTTTATTTTTTCACAACAGGAAGGGGTAGGCAAGCACCTTTATTCTGAAGCCTATCATCCAGGAGCTAGGGAGCGCGATCCTCACACCGCGGTACCACCATCGCTGAAAGTTGCGAATTGCGTATACGAGCGAACGCAAGCACTGTGTGTTTACGTTAGTGTTGCGTGTTCCACACTGCGCGCGCGCGGAGCCCGAAATTGCGGTCTTGGATTGGCGCATGGCGATGAGGCGCACGCACAAAATGGGGCACGCAACTCTAACGAAAACTCGCAGCTCTTGCGTTTGCTTCTATACGCAATACTAAAGCTCTTTAGTAAGGTACAATACCATACCGGCTGCAGCACTACGTTGGGACAGTGAAGGATGTTGTTTACATTCGGAAATGACATTTCGCGAGCCATGATCGCGAGCAGTTCCGCCGTGTCCACTAAGCAGAACTGCGGGACCCTCACTAGAGCCCTTCGCCTTTCCGCCGCGGGTGGGCGAGCAACAAGCTGGAGACGCGAATAAGCTGGCAGAATAACATTCATAGATATAAATTTGTGAGAAAGACACAAAAAAAAAAATGGTAGCAAGAAAAACCTTTTTGTCGTTTTGATAGGACACTAAAAGCGCCAGCTGCATTTCTTTAAAAGTAAAAAAAGAAACAACAACAACAACAACAGATGCTCTGTTATAGCGCGTTTACACACGCGTGTGTCAGCATTTGTCTACGCGCGTGCCAACAGCGCACGCGCGTAGACGATGTCACTTCTTGGTAGTTCTGTGCGGCGTTGTTGAATGTCTGTCCAACAAATTCAACGTGCTAAATAAATAAATAAATAAAACAAAAAAAACTATCGTTTAGTAACGACATTTCAGTCATCTCGGTGCTTCATATCATTGCTGTCTGAAGCTTTATGAGACATCGCGGGAAACGCTTTTCCGTGCTCCGGAAATGCTAAAACAATACGCGACAGAACAAAGCTATATCACCTAAGCTTCCTGACGCCGCATCAAAAGCTGAGGAAGTCGCAATAGACTTATTCCAAAACTCGATGCGCCTCATCGCGGCGTAATGCAACGATATACATTGTCGAAATCAGTGGGCAGCCAAATCCATATACGCGATTCGCTCCTGGCCCAGTTTCCCAGAATGCAACGCGCGCGATGACGGATTTATGGAAGCAGGCACGCAGCCAGGATTTTGTTTCGGGGAGGGGGGGGCGCTTATGACAAAATGTTATATGAGGGGAGGGGGAGAGGAGGTCCCAGCATAATGGAAGATTTCAGGAGGCGCCCGGGCCCCATGCCCCCCCCCTGGCTACGTGCCTGTATGAAAGTATAGTCTATTTCGAATTCCGATCTGCTAAACCCCGAGATGGCGGCGCCCACAGAGAAATAAGCGAATGAAGTACCGATAGTATACCTTATTTAGTAGCTCTAGTTCTATAACTAAGCGCCTGGCTTCAGAGAAAGCAGGCTTTTTCTTGGCTATGCGCTCGCGTAAGTATAGAGCACTTTGTACAGCCACGCTCTCGGGCCCAGCGCCTTTGATAAAAAGCTCAGCATAGATTGCTAGATAAAGTTATATGACATCAGCCCAGCGAGGAGAACATACAAACGTTGTTGACTGGTGCAAAAAAAAAGTAACTTTTTGCAAACACATTTTGAAGTAAGCAGGCGACGCTTTGTGCGTAAGCGCGTGGTGTCAGCGGTCATTCGCCAGGCTCACTTGGCACCGTTAAAAACGGTGTTCATGGCAAACGACAAGTTTTTTGCCTACAGAAAAGGCTGAAGTATGGGCTGAAAGGGGACATAATCTAAGTCGGTGTAACATCGATTAAATCAAGAACATGGATGGATGGATGGATGGATGGATGAATACGGCTGAGCCCTTTGGATCGGGCGGTAGCTTACGCCACCTAGCCAATTTGTCTTACCATTTAAGCTTACAATATTTAAATGTGAAAACTATATACACTCTGCACTGAACAGAAAGTGAGGCTATAAAACCCCCTTGCCATCAGTTAATAAGAAAATACCTAGTTTTCTCGTGCTTTCTGCCACCATTCACTTAATCTTTGCTTGGTAATCTCTACTGTCTTGTAATCCACTTTTCCTTCGCTGTCTCTAAAACCCAATGACTTTATTAAATCTATGTTGTCTTCGGTAGGCATAGGGTGAAGCCCTTTACAGTAGAGTATCAAGTGCTCAGCCGTCTCGTCCACCTCTCCACAAGCAGCGCACACTGTATCCATTTCCTGGTACTTCGCTCTGTATGTTCTGGTTCGCAAAACACCTGTCCTTGCCTCAAACAACAATGAGCTTCCCCTAGAATTATCATAAATGCTTTCCTTGGCAATAACTGTTTTGTTTAATCTATAGCTTTCCAGAGCCCTCTTTGTCTGCATTCCCTCTAGCCACCGATCTCTTTCTGTGGCCTTAACTTCTTCTTAACGGAGACCTGCTCTTCCGTAACCCCACTATAGCCTAAAAACTTTCCTCTTAATTTCCTAGTGCGCTGTCTCCACTTTGTGTCTATACTCCTCATGTATAAAAAGCTGAAAACCTTTCGTGCCCATTGCTCCCCATCCATTTGCCTCAACCGATCCTCAAATTCTATCTTGCTCGCAGCTTCCCTGCCCTCAAATGACGCCCATCCCATGTCTCCTTGCACTCCCTGGTTTGGCGTTTTGCAATGTGCCCCCAAAGCCAGCCTACCTACTCCGCGCTGTTTTATTTCTAGTCTTGCATGCACTTCGGATTTCATGCATAGCACTGCGTTTCCAAAAGTTAAACCAGGCACCATGACCCCTTTCCAAATCTCTCTCACCACCTCATACCTGTTATAATTCCAAAGTGCTCTATTTTTCATTACAGCTGCATTTCTGTTGCCCTTACCTATTATATACTTTTCATGCTCACTGAGATATGCTGCACCATCACATATCCATACTCCTAGATACTTGTATTTACTAGCTCTCTCCACTGTAATATTCTGTATTTTCAGCCTCTCAACTTCATCATTGTTAAAAATCATGACTGCTGATTTTTCACTACTGAATTCTAAACCTAATTCCTCCCCTTCCCTACCACAGATGCTCATTAATTCCTGTAAATCTATCCTGTTGTTAGCCATTAGTACGATATCATCTGCATACATCAATCCCGGTAAGGATTGCTGAATTTTTGGCCTAGCTTACTGTACGAAAGGTCGAATCCAAGCCCACTCTTCTCTAGTCTATCCTCCAATCCTCTCAGATACAACATAAACAGCAAAGGCGATAACGGGCACCCCTGCCTAAGGCCTCGTCCTATCTCTATTTCCCCCGTTGCCTTTCCTTCCCATGTTATAATCACCTTATTATCTTTGTAAATGTTCCTCAATATTGCTGTTAGTCCTTCATCTAGGTTTAAGCTCTCCACTATGTCCCACAGATTCCTTTGGTTCACATTGTCGTAGGCACCCTTGATATCCAGAAACGCCAGCCAGAGCTGTCTGTTTTCTTTTTGCGCTATTTCTATACATTGTGTTAGAGAAAATATATTGTCCTCCAACCTTCTTTGTTTCCGAAACCCGTTCTGTAACTCGCCCAGTATGCCCTCACAATCTACCCATTCCTCCAGTCGGTTCTTTATAATCTGCATTACCAACCTGTAAATAACTGGTGTCACGGTTATGGGACGATAATTCCTAATATCAGACTTATCTCCCTTTCCCTTATATATCATACTCATCCTACTAAGCCTCCATGCATCTGGAATATTTCCTTTTGTTATCATAGTGCTCACTACCTCCTTAGTTTTGCCTTAGATTTAGGACCCAAATTCTTCACCAGCTTGATTGGGATACCATCTGTGCCTGTTGACGTGCCACTAGGGACTCTTCGTTCCGCCTTTTCCCATTCTCTTTGTCCAAAATCCGCGATGTCACAAGCTGGACTGTTAATTCCTTCGGTTCTCGTATCTTCCACATGTACCTGTTCCTGAAATTTCTCCTCCATCACTGCTCCTATATATCGTATCGCATCATCTCCCTCTAATTGATCTCCCTGATCCGAGAGTATGAACATCTGTCTAGCTTGCGTCGTTTTACCGAGTGAGTTCAAGTGCTCCCAAAACTTCTTGGCTGCGTTTCTATCTTTCTTGCTTACATTACTCATCCATTCTACACCCTTTCTCTGAATTTTCGCATTGATTAAACTGGATGCCTCTCGGCGACATGTTATAAAAGTGTCCCATCTTCTTTTTATTTCCGTTTCTGACTCCCCACTACGCTTGGAATACCTGTGTTCTCTAGAGGCTTCCTGACGTTTTTGTAATGCTTGCTTCACTTCTTTGTCCCACCAGCTTTTTGGTCTATGTCCTTGCTTCCCTTTTCGTTTACTCTTAACTTTGTCTAGTTCCAGAACAAAAAGTCTAGTTAGGCTCTCATAGGTCCAATCTGTATACCGTTGCCCTGACACTGCTTCCTCTATTCTTTCAGCAACTATTTCCAACTCTTTGTCGCTGCAGAAAGTTTGCTTTGAATTATGTTGTGTAGGTTCAGCATTTACTTCTCTGGCAAAATTCAGCTTAATACGTTTGTGATCACTACCAAGACTTTTGGAACCTTCCTCATCTATTTTCATTACTTGTAACTTACCATATATTTTGTGTGACATGAGTACGTAATCTATAGTTGAATGTAGATTGCCAGTTTCCCACGTTATGTGCCCGTCACACTTCTGACTGGTATTACATAAAACTAAGTCATGCTTTTCCACTAGTTCTAGTAATAAGCTTCCAGTTGAGTCCGTATATCCATCCAGACCCTCGATATGGGCATTCATGTCTCCCATAATAATAATTTCAGAGCCTTCCCCTAGCTGACTAATGTCTCTTGATATGCAATCAATCATTTTTCTGTTTTCCTCTTTAGCACCTGTCCCTGTCCATAAGTAAACAAATCCAAGGACTGTAGACTCCCTAGCAACTTTCCTTTAAGCCACAAATGCTCGGCGCACTCCTTTCTGATCCTTTGAAAGTTCATGTTCTTCTTAATAAATGCTCCAATTCCACCTCCCCTTCCTCGTTCCCTCCATTCGGTTGCATTCTTCCCACATAGTCAGGGTTGCAAGGTGGCTGCTCCATGTCTCTGAGATGTGTTTCCACGAACCCATATACCATAAATCCTCCTTTCTTAGTTGCTCCTCTACCTCTTCCCATTTTAGCCTATTTCTACCACCCTGCATGTTAATATATCCAATGTCTGATTGTGCTGTTTGTTTATGCCTGTTTCTTACGTTTTCTCCTCTTTTTAACCCTGGGTGCCTCTCCTGACTTTGTTGGGTTTTCAGTTACTTCGGTGTCCCACTTATGCAAGATTTGTGCTGCAGGTGGATGATAATTCAGAACGAATGCACTGTGTTCTCGCGGTGTGTCCGCGCCGTCTGCCACTTTCTGGTGCGAAGTGTGGTCCTTGAAACGAGAAACTAAAAGGGGTTGTTGGTTGCAGGGACATCGCGATTACCGCCTGAGCCACGAACCATCGTAACTGATGATTTAACGGCGAACTTGGACGCGCCTTCGAAGTGCGCTTCCAAGCGTGTCCACTTTGTGAACATAAAGAGCCGGTTGCCTTCGATAGCGACTGGCTTACGTGCCCCGATCCGGTGGAAGCCGGGAAAGCAGAACGTGCCACCTTGAGGGTTAAACGAGACACGCCCAATCGTTTCCAAGCTTAAAAAAAGAAACAAAAACGAAACAAAAGAGAGTGAACTTATCGGAATACCAGAATGAGCTGTTTTGATTAGCTCGCGGCGACTGAAGCCGACAGTACCTATTTCTTTCACCGCCAATATTGTGACTCACGTCTCAATAGTGAATTCTTTTCACATGAAACTAAACTCGTTTTCACCCCGGAATCGTAGCAAGAGTAGCGGCAACTCGTAGAGCCTTACTAAGTTTTATCTTTATGCGGAGAATTAATATGTATATACGTGCATTTTAGATTAGATATGTGTTATCAAGACGTAGACGTTTGAAACGCCAAAAGCATCGCTTTTTCCACATTTTGTATGAACTATACTTTGCGCAGCGTATGAACAATGCGCAAAGCTTTTTTTTCCCTTGGGGTGGAGTACATGTGTTGAGTCATAGCCTCCTCTATACTGACAAAGCCTGGCAGATCACCACGAGACACGGCCGCCGAAAGTGAAAAGGTAGAGCCGCAGACAAGAGTCGTGTAACAGGCGCCCCGCTGCGGCGAGACGCCGAAGCACACTTATCCCGAGCGATGCAATGCCCGCTCGTGCTTCTTGTGTTCCTCGGGCTACCGCTTCTTTTCTCGTCGGGTTTGAAAACCATGTTTCGGGTCCTCGCCGCTGCAAAAGCTGTGCGCTGAATACCACACTCCCCGAGACATGCTCTGTGCTACCAGATCTGCTACCGGGCACTCTATGGGTCCGTCATCGAACCGCCAGGCTTTGTGAATTTAGAGGAGGCTATGGTTGAGTCTCCTTCAGTTTCTGCTGGCACATAGGACAACCCAACTAGAAAGACAACAAATGGGTAAGTTTGAAAACAAGGAAAGTGAAGGCGCTGAAATAACTGATCCGTGGAATTAAAATTTCCCGGACTATTTGAATCATCCTAAATTGATTTAAGTACGGTTGATTAGAGACGTAGCACATCCACTTCAGCCACAGAAGGGGCAAATAGACTCGAGCAAGCAACCCCAATGAGTCTCGACGAACGACTATAAGCTGCACAGCAAGGGCGAGTCAATTGGTGCCACTTGTGACTTCCCGGGTCGCTCTAGTATCAGATGAAAACGGCCCTGAGCAAAGCTAGACGCGTTAGCGAGAGGGCGGAATGCTGCCGTGGTCGCGAAGTGGACCGCACATAAAAAATAAAATCGCCGCGGCCGGCCTTGCGGGGCTAACGAATGAAAATTGACGGCTGACACCAGTGACACGTTTTTGGAGAACGTACGAAGATATATTACATGTTACGGAAGTCGAAAACGCACGAAGATATATTAGACGTCACAGAAGTCGAAAGGAAGAAGTAACTATCTACACAAGTTAACGGTTATTTACAACGCGTAGCTGCATCATGCAATCCATCGCCTTGGCAGTCTCGCTGCATGCACTTCCGTCGGATGAAGTCACTTTTGGCAATCTTTGAACGCTGTTCAAAGGTAAACGCGCTCCTCCGTCTTACGAAAGGAATAAACGCGGGAGCACGCCGCAACCTGTACAAACACAAGCTCGAAAAAAAAAAATCCCGCAGCGCGCACATTGTAAACAAGGCGCGCACTCACTGCAGCGCGCAGCGGAGAGCTACGCTTCCGAGTCTTCGGGCACGCACTCGCCGTCGTCCTCGCCGCGCAGATCGATGGCGAACTTTTTCGTGTACATCTCCCGCGTCTTGGTGGTCTTGACCATCTTGCTGAACTCTTTGAAGGCCGCGGCCAGCGTGGGCGTGAGCCGCTTGGCAATCGCCTTGCTCTCGCACACGAACGCGTGGCACCTGAACGGGTGCTCGTGCTGCTGCAGAGCGCTGGGAGACTCCCCTCACCACAATCATCGCCACCACCTTGCTGTAGCTCACGTCTTGCACGCCGTACGAGATGGACTCGATGGGGAACACACACGACACCGACGACTGCTTGCCCGGCGACCTGTTGTGAGCGCCGGAGGAGACGACACCGGCGCCGCCGCGCACCGCGCTGAGTTCAACGAGCGTCACTCCCTTATCAGAGACTTCCAGTTTCACCATCGGCATGAGGGTGGCGAGCTTGGCATTCTTGGCGGCTGACACCAGCTCGTCGACGGCCCGCCGGGTGTGTTTGAGGCCCCACAGGCCCGTGGCGTCTTGGACACCCAGGTACTTGACGATGAAGCAGCCAGGGAGCGTTGCTTCGTCGGTGGCACGAGTATCCCTCCATGCTCCTCTGGCGTCTGCTCTGGCCGCTCTGGTTCTTTTTTCGCGCTCGCGGCGAACAAAGCGCTGGCGGCGGCGGCGACGCCAACGGCGGCGCGATTAGAAAAGCGGCGGCGCTGGTGGCGCCGCCAGGTTTTCCCCGTCGCCTCCGTTTTCGGTCCGCTCTTCCCCAGATTTCCCTAGGTGGACGTGAAAAACTCTTTTTGCTCGTAGCCTGCTCCAGATTGCACTGTTAGATCTCGCGAACCCGATTTTTGTTTATCTCCCCGACCCAGTTTAAGAGAAGCGACAACGAAAGAGTCTTGCGTCTCGAATTGCTGGTTACCGGGCGTACTTTCTTGTATTGAATGTTTCGCCTAAAGTACGCGCGTCGTTTTCTTGATATCACTTTTCAGTCCTTTGACTGCTTCGGTTGTTGATACTCTCCCTTGCAATGATTGATCAACTTCTGAGCGATTCTCTTGTTTTTCTTTACACAGAGCTGCAACCAGTTTCTGTTAATTTCGTTTCAGCTGCTTAAACGTGGCTGTTGTTCAATAGGTGTAACTCAGTAACAACGCATAAATATATTAAAAACGCCTCTACCCATAAAAGAAAAAGATAAAAAGTTTTCATTTTTTTCGGGGCTACTACTGAACCACGCCCGTTTCCTAAACGATTATCGCCACTGTCAATTCTACTCTGTCACAGTGTTTTTCTTATTATTATCAACGACAGTATTTTTGTTTTGTTTTTTATTTTAGGAACAAAACAGTAACCGCTTACTCAAAGTGTGCCGGCGTTCAGGAGCGCTGCTATTTTATTTGCCTTTCAAAATTGTTTAGCAAGCCAAAGCCTGAGGATATACAATAGAACCGATCACAATAGTTGAGAATCTGTAATGTATTACAACACTGGAAGCTAGCAAGGTGCACGTGAGTGGAAATGAATGTATTTGCAATGTGATGTATAACTTCATTCTTTAGTTTTCAAAAGCAAATTCGGCTATACAAATTACCCGAAAACGAGGCTGATTTCCGCCGAAACCACGACATATTGAAGAGTGAATTTAATATATATATATTTTGTTCTCCGAAGAACGGTATACTGGGTGTATTTCAAAACGTTCTAAATCTTCGAAATAAAGTCAAAGCGACGCAGAAGTCACCGCATCGGAATTAGGGACCCTACGAGAACGTAAGTTCTCTTTGTTAAAACAAAAATAACTTCTTTCAAACAATCATTGAAAAGATCGCTGAGACTTGGGTATTTGTCGATTTTCCGAAGGCGTTTGACCGCATAAATCGTGTTACATTACTTCTAAACTTGTACGTTTACGATATCCGTGGTGTTGCTTCGGATATGATTAGAAGTTACCTTCACAATCGCTACCAGTGTGTTAAAAAAGAAAAAAAAGATCTTAGCTTCACAAATTGTTGGCATGCCGCACAGAAGTATACTAGAACGACTTCTTTTTAATCTCTACATCAATGACCTTGCAAATGTTGATGACAACGTAAGTCTCATCATCTATGCTAATGATACCAGTATATTTTTTTTCAGGTCCTGGTACAGATAAAATATAAGTAGTGCAAATACATACATGGAAAAGTTATATGCTTAGACAGATTCAAACTCCTTACAAATAAATTGTAGTAAAACCAACGAGCCTTATTCTGATCGTGAAATATGAACTGTTTTTGTTCCTGCATTCCTTCTCCTGGAACACACCGTATAGATATAAATCGTAAAAGTTCTGGTAATTATATGCAATCAATACATGTCATGCGACGAAACTGTACAACAGACATTTCAAAAGGTACAAGCTATCGAGAGTTGTAGGTCTTACGTACAAATATATCCATATACATCCCAATTTCGGTTGTGCTTCTTCTATACGATGCCCATTTTTACTCGAAGTATAATTATTGCTCCTTAGTGTATGTGGGAATACGACTGCCACAATCATTAAACTAATGCATACTCGAAGGAAACAAAAAAGAAGCCGTTCGCAATATATGTAACACTGCGTACTGATACTCATGTCAGTCCATTATTTAATAGATTCAATATTGCACAAATTCCAAGTTGGTACTATTACAAACTTTTTTCTTGAATTAAAAAGGTCTCTTGGGCAAAACAAAAAATTATTCATAAATTTTTAACCTTAGGTTTAGGGAGGTTGCCTATGAGACTCGCTTTATAGACACGTGGATAGTGCCGCACTCTAAAACGAACTAGTCTATACACCAACTCATGTTTACAAACAAACCGGAGCGCCCGGAGCGCCCCTAGCGGACGCCACCGGCGCCGCGCATGCGCGGTGGGGGTGTGGGCAACAAGCTCGCCGCCGCCCATAAACAAACCATTGAAATGCGATGTTGTCGGCGTCGGTGTGAGTCCCCCTGCCCTTTATCGCTTTCGAATTGTTGATTCTACGTCTTCCTGGCAATGTCTGACTACATGAGCGGCGTCAGCGAAATTAACGAGGCTCGTTACACCGCAAAACTTCGCGTGAATAATCTGACATGCGGCGATTCATTCCGCGTGGACGCCGCAGAATGTACGCTAAAGCCTGACTCACATGATGAGATTTTGCTCGCTATTTTCAGTCGCGACGTCGCTCGGGCTGCAAAAGCGTGAACCGTAGCTCAGATGGTCGACGTCGATACTGAAAATCGCAAGCAGAATCGGACGAAGTGAATCAGGCATAACAAGTCGGTGATGGCCGCTGGTAACAATAATCAACATCTCCTTGTATCTACTGTTTACGTGGAGCCTGCTTACTAACCTTCAAACTTAAGTCTTTTTAGGCCTGCACTTACTTCTTATCGCAAGTACCGGGCCAACATTTCGTCTACGGGTCGGTGTCGTCTAAAAGAGCAGACGACAAGCAGAAGCGTTTGAAAGAGCAGACGACAGTTCGAACGATCAGACGGCCGTTCGAACTTCAAGACGCACTGAACGTAGTCCGCAGGTGGGCCGTACAACTTGGCGGTTTTCCGGCGTTCATGTTGGAACAAAACAAATAAATCTGATGACCACAAGTATCCGTGAATTCAACCCAAAGTGCTTCCCGCCCAAGCAATTGTGGTCCGGCGGCGTCTGGTTTACCATTTTTACAGCACATATCCACGGCCTCGGACGAACCGAGAACATGAAAACTGATCTTCAAACCTTTCTCGACTCTTTTAGTACAGCCCCAGTCGCGGCGGTTTGACGAAAAGGCATGTTTTCGTCAGGTTCCTTTCAAAACAACGCAGGAATACACGCCTCACATGGGGCCTTCCGCCCACAGCCCCAGACCGGAAGTGCGACCGACGCGCCACCACCGCGCCGTGACGTAACAGAGATGAGTTCGTGTATAGGCAACCTGCAATGCTGTTTGGTTCGGCGCTATCTAGCGACTGAAGCAAGAAGTATTAGGTATCCCTGGGCGTGGCGCCTGCATTGTTCAAACGCGAGCTTTTACTCCAGTGTCGCCGCTTAGCCTAGTGTCTGAAGCAAGAAATATTGGGTGTCCCAGGAAGTCGTGATCGCGTAAAATGCCAGTACAGCGGAAGCTACGGGTCTGGCGGCCCAATGGGAACGTGTCTGCGTATCACCGGAGCGCCCCTCTACTCCGAAGAAGTATCAGGCTTTTCGCTGCGTAATGCTGCAATATGTGTGTGTTGCGCTCGTATACGTCGCGTATTTTGAAGCCGTCGGCGCGCAATGGGGTGCTTATCGTTCACCCTTTGCCAAGTTACAACGAGACTTTGTATAACCGTAGGCTCTCCTCTACCGGCGCTGCCTGGCTCTTGCCGGCAGGCTATGGTAATCAGATATTGAAGTGCACACTGCCACATTTTTTAAATCGTTTGACTGAACTGAATATAAAACTGTTGAGTGAATCCCAGTAAAGTGTTCCTTCCATGTTTGTGAGGGGTGTCCGTGGAATTTGTGAATCTTGAAATTCTGGGTCCATCCAATTACCGTTCTCCTCCCTACCACCTGATTTTTTTTTTGTCGTAAGTTTTGTCGCTCCTCTCTGCTGCTTGGGGGGGGGGGGGGAGGGGAAGGGAAGGGGAAGTGGAAAAAGGTTGGGGGGAAGGGGCAGAGGCTCGTCAAGCAACAACAGTTTTTTTTTATATTCCTTCTCCAAACGGAGAGAAATAAATAAAATATTAGAATTTGAATTTGCAGGTGCACTAAATCATTACAAGAGCAATTATATTTATTGATTCAATACCAGCGCTACAAATAAGATATAACATAACCGATGCATGCAAGATACGTGCCTATCGAACATATTTCTTCAGCTGATGTCATCAAGCCCACCAACCCCATTAGCAATATCATATGATTGGTTTTTAGGTGGATACCCTGAAACTGTGATTGCACTGGAAATGAGGCATCAGTTAGTGCGGTAACTGGTCAACCTCCAATTTTAATGAAATTCGTATTCAGAATTTTACATGTGACGTAGATGCAATCACTTATATAGACGCTTGTAGCAGCTGTGCATGGGCGCCGCCATAATCGCCCCTTCAAGTTTTGTTTCCTCTTATTATGTGTACTTCACTTTCTTGTGACCACAGCAGGGCAGGTTATTGCCATTTTAGATTCTACTGCGTCCTTCTCCCCAGCATTGGTGCTGTGAAACTCCTCGACGCCCGCTTCGATGGCTCAGCATCTGTGTGAACAGGATAAGGTCGGCAATGGCGGCTGTAATTTTGCGCGTGTGTAAAGCGTCTATGTAGTGAAACACGTCGTACAGAACTGCTACACAGTACCATCATACATGATTGGGAAAACAGCTCCAGAAAACGCGAACTACAAAGAAGAGCAAACACGGCAGGGCAATGCTGTATAACGTCAACCGACTGGCCCAGTTCACCCCTTATTACAGTACCGTCAGCCTAGAGCCACACGTCCTGCATGGCCCCTCATCACACATTGCTCGCCTCATGTGAACCTCAAAGCGGTCTTTTTTATTTCTCGATAGATGCGCGACGCTGAGGTGGTTCCGGCATCAACCACGTCTCTTGTGCGCAGATTTGAAAGTCAGAACGAACTTCGCTATTCGTGTGTAGAAAAATTCGCTTAAATAAAGCAATGAATGGGTGCAGCGAAACTTTCACAAAGGTGCCTATAGGCGGTATAGTTATCACACTCAAATTTCACGAGCGCGTGCGTTCCACCAAAGGTGTCTTTAGGTGGTGACCTCATCATACTCAAATTTCACGAGTGACCACCAAAACGAATATGTTCAAAGGATTTGAGGAATTTATTCACATACCCATGGGTCTCAACCAGGCTGGAGAATAAAGTCAAGATTACATAAGGGATAATTTAAAGTGTGATTTTAAAAACTAAATTCCACAGGTTTCTGTTGATGCTTCACATTGAACTTCTCCCGAAACCAATCTCGAAACTATTTTGGTCAGCCTTTTTTTTTCTTCTATCATTTGATGCTTTTCAATTGTACTTATTTTGTGTGTATATTGAAGAGTCACCAAAAAAAAATATTCATATTTTAAGAATTTTTTACAACCGTCCGCTTCATTGGTCAGTTAGTTGTCCTAGTGGAAGGAAATCACAACGTGAACGCACAGAACGCAAGGAAACTGCCCGCTCGCAGTGGTGTAGCCATAAAATATTTTCGGAATGTTTTAAAATGATGGTGCGACCACAAAAAAAAGAAGAAGGTATTTATACACGATATATTAAAACAAACACTTGGCTTTAAAGAAAGATTATGAAGATTACTCTAAACTATGATCCTTACTTAGGAAAATACACAGGAATTGCAAAATATACATGGCACAATGAAAAAAAAAAGTTACGATGGATAAAGATTTGAATATAACATAGAAAAGAAGATTCTGACCATATACAGCAAATGCGACAGTTGCCAGTGAAAAACTTTCGTTGATCCTCTCACTGCAGACGTGTTCGTTAAGCAAATGAACGTTCTGAAAATGCGAGCTTCTCTAATCTTTGCAATATTCGTAACTTGAAGAAGTACATTTAAGCGAGCTCTCCTACAAATGAAGCACGGATTTAAACAAAACGTTAAACAGCGCTAAAGTCGGTTCTTGCACTCAATTATACCTACCGGAGCCCCCATGGTAATACCTATGCATTTACTCTTGGGAAACGAAATAACTAGGGTTGCGCGAATATTTCAGAGATTTCGAATAGTAGTCCCAGAATACTACACTATTCGATATTAGCTTCAAGAAGAACTATTACTATTCGCGTTTCGAAGTGTTGATTACGGCGGGTTAGCCCGTTGAGTGCGCTTCTTACCAAGCACTGGTGCGCTAGCGGCGAGGCAATACTGTTAGGCTGTGATTTTAAGTATACGTATACAAATTCTATG
>JAZHYW010042561.1:0-12158 GCA_037355805.1 Ixodes ricinus | reverse complement strand
CTTTCACCCCTCGTAACTAAGCTGGGTTGTGCAGAGGAAAAAAAACGCACATTGCGGAGGCCTTGCGGCCATGGTGATGCACTTGTTTTTGTCGCTCGTTCACCGACGCAATTCAATTAATGAAGACGCCCGCTGCAACAGAGGCCAGCAAATCTATCGTGTCGTCTGCTACCAAAGCAAAGCGGAGTGTAAGACTTCAGAAATGGCTTTTATCGTTGCGATACGACACTGAGACGACAAGAACATCTTCATAATTAGATATCAAGAGGTTAGGTTGCTTACGAAAAATTGTTTACTTACTTGTAAGCAAAAATCTAGCCTCATGTGGAGTCTCCGTGCATTAGTCCATAGCAACGTCCCTAGCAACGCTTTGTTTGGACCCAGACGCCATGTTGTGACGTCATCACTTACGGGGTCAATTAGTATGCTTTAATAAAATTACAATCATAGAAAGTGATTTTAATTAGAACGATAAAAGCTCTAATTAAAGAATCGTTGTTTAAATAGCTGTCCTTTTCTTTGAAACCGGTTTCTTGCGTACAGAGTCGAGCTTCAAAATAGTCCCATGATTTAAAATTATTTTAAACAAATCTGAATATGAATACAAAAAAATCACGCTTGCAGTGAACCAGCTCAGTTCCTCTAGCATACAATTAAAAAAAATTAGATCAGATGCCAGAACGCTGTCTGAGAAAACCAAGAACGCGTTAAGGGAATTCTTTGAAATTTTATCACAATCAAGTTGTGTTTACAAGAAAACGGGTGGCGTTGCACTTCTAATATTTTGTATGCTGAGTTACTATATTTACCAGGAGCATTCCCTTAAATGTCGTTGCTGCGTTATGATGTGAAACTGAGTTACGAGACTTCAAAATCGCATAAAAAAGGCTCTTTTTGAATAAATATTAAAAAATGTGAGTTGGCTAATTAAGAAAAACACGTATGCACGGAACTAGACGAGTCCTTCATCTATTCAATAAAAAAATAAGAACGCGTCTTGGATGCATTACAAGTCTAGAAACTTGGAATGCAAAGAGGTATGTCTTTGAAAATATCAAAACTTGCACTTTTTGTTTTCTTATTGTGCGTTAAGTTTTGAAACATGCGTATCATATTTTGCACTAAAAGAGTAATGATGAATTGGCAATTTATTTGCGAAAAGA
Organism: Ixodes ricinus; assembly: GCA_037355805.1. Taxonomy (NCBI): domain Eukaryota; kingdom Metazoa; phylum Arthropoda; class Arachnida; order Ixodida; family Ixodidae; genus Ixodes; species Ixodes ricinus. The sequence continues at coordinate 10,995 of JAZHYW010042561.1, read as the reverse complement.
ACGAAATATGTAACACGCGCACAGACGCGACATTTGCACCGCAAACAGGAGCGTTAGCACAGCTGCCACCGGTATTATGGTTGGGGCCGTGGGACCGCCGCCTTAACGCGCGCCGGCTCTCGGCGTCGTCTGCTCGTTCGTTGGCAGCCGTTGGCGTCGCGACCGCTTGCGCCATCTCTTGTCTCCCGTGCGAAACGGCGCCGTGTTGTTTGCAGACCGGGATGGCGTCGCTGCGTTTCCATAGGGGCTAAGCACTTATTTCTTTCTTTTTTTACTTTTTCCTAAGGTAAATTCGCTCTTTGCAAATTTTACAAAAAAAATGCACCATCTGTGGGCAACGCTGCACAAAGTCGTAACGCGATAGGTTAAGAAACCGAATGTTCCGGGTCGATTTAAAGAGCCTGCCGTCTCCTTGTTTCACCCTGTATAATGACGGCGGCAAGCACACAACCAGTATGGTTTCCGCCGTCGCTCGTAGATGGCGGCATCCTTTCCAGCTATAATTGAAGGAATGGACAGTTGGGCGCGTTGGTGAGAATTTCTCGTAGGAAACAGCGCGAAAAACAGACGACGACGAAGAAGAAGCACACAGTGTGTCGAGTACAGCTCCGCTGGCAGTCTTCTCCTTCTTTTTTCTTAATTCAAGGTTTTTTTGTTTTTTTTTAGCGGTGCGTGATTTGCTTTTTGCTGTCTCATCTCTCTCTCTTTCTCTCTCTTCCGCCTCGAAACACATTGAAGTAGAGCCTTAAGCTTAGCGTCTGAGCCGTAGAGTTTGAAACGCAGCACCAGCGAAACCGGAGCGAGCAATCGAGCCGGCAATCTAGAGAAAATCAACGCACCTTCCGTTTGGTCCTAACTCATCGACGCCCAGAGCTCCCACCGGAGCGTAACTCGCCGTAGCCGTGGTAACGCGGAAGCGTTTTAGTGTACGTTTGTTTGTTGTTTTGGGCCTAGTCTCCAAAATGGCAGACTGATAACTTCCCGCCGCGGGTCAAACCAACCAATGAGAAGTGGATTTTGTTGGGGGGGTTGACTTCCGGTAATGCCCGCCTCCCACTAAAGCGACAGACAGAGACAAAAGACAGCGACAAGCCTCAAACCCATGCAGCATGCTCGCGATGGTACCCTTTGGCAGGCGTTTAGTCGTTCGGTGCTCGTGAAGTAAGCACGAGCGATTGCCTGCCAAAGCACGGCCGGACTGGAAGCGCGCGCTTTCTTTCTCTTCTTACGGCCTTTGCAATTGGGGCAATCGCCACCTCCCGCCGCAATTCGCGGGGGGCGCTGTCACCTCACCCCTGGGCTACCCTTTGCCGTTTGCACAGAGCGCGTCTGACAGTGTATCTCAGCGCTGTCGCAACTTGCGGCCGAGATTTTTATAGCCTTTGACACCTGATCTTTACGTTTAGACCCTCAGCCACTACCTAATGCACTTCTGATAAGCCCAAAACGGTGAATATTTGACGCACATCTCCGAGGAGTAAAAAGTAGTAAGTAGAGACAGCAAATGCAATTGCGGAAAAACTATACTCGTCTTTACCTCCAGGATCTCTGTTGCAACTCAAGAACAGGAGGAGACGGACCCCTTCTACGTGGAGGAACTTTAAATGATAAATAATTCGTACACTCTCGTCAAATGTAAGCAGGCCCAATCTATCTACTGCCGTGGTCTGCATCATCATTTCATAGGCCGTACATGAAGTCGGTCAGCTGCTCTAGACGAGGGTGTAGTAGTCTGTACAATTTTCGCAAAGTGCATATTACAGCCTAAAGTGCTTCCTCGAGGGCTTGTGCACATATCCAGCTGATTTTTCGTTTCTGTCCGTGACCGCCTTTGCATGGTTAATCAGAAGTATTCTGAGGAATTTGTTGCAAATTAAACCAGCCAAGCGCTTTGAGTGACTGAGTGACAACGGCGTGCGAGGGGTCAGACAAGTACAGAGGTCCCGTCCATGTCACAGGGGAACGCAGTTTGCTGACGACACTGCCTGTCGGTAGAGTGACTGAAATCGGAGCGAAGTTCAATAAACCGTTGCCAAAACAACAACCTACGAAGCTCGAACACCGGCGCAAAGCAGCTCGAAGGGACTCTCCGAGTGGGGTGAAGTGGGGTGAGGTGGTTGCGCCCCTGGCGGCAAGCAAGTGAACTACATACGGAGAAAAAATGCCATTGACTCCCGGGAGATTGCTAAGGCCGTAAGAAGAGAAAGAGAGCGCGCGCTTCCAGTCCAGGCCAGCCGGCCAAAGATACCCTCGCGTGCATGATGTTCGTGTTTGAGCATAGCCTCCTTTATTCTACAAAAGCCTCTCAAATCGCATGAAAGACTCTGGTTTGAGGCTTGCGGCTGTCGTTTGTTTCTGTCTGTCCGCTGTAGTTTAGGGGCCTCCAAACTTTTTTGGCTAAGGGGCCGGATCGGGGGTCTGTCGCGGTCTCGAGAGCCGGGAAATAAATAAGGGAGCAGCAAATAAATGTCATATGTAATCATTTGAATACAAAATTGTTTAGAGTAGCCATGGAAAAAAGAATCTAAGACAATCATGAATACATATACTTTATATTAAATTGTAATTTAGCTAAGAATAGCATTTCACAATTATTGGGACAAATAAAACTCATCAATCGAAGCGCCTACGAACTTTGGCGTGTTCACAAAGGGCCCAACACTAATCAGAATGGTAGAACTGATGCTGCCGACAGTATGCAATAGTCATATATTATGCTGTCATAAAATATATGCCGCAACAGAAAGGATTGCAGCATACGATTAGTTACGCAGATATGAATCAGGGGACTAAGAATAGTGTTGCTGGTGATTTCGATGTCCAATGAATGATATGGCGATAGGACCGGCGTTACAACAGGCAGTCTCCTCTCGTTCTTCGTGGTGTCTTATTTGCGCGGTTGGTGCAGCGAAACGATTTCTTCACTTTGGGCGCCGGTAACAGCGGATTTGCTGGAAGCGGGCCACGGGACGGGTTTCGTTGGAAGGACCACGGTCAGTCACAGGCCGGTCTTAAGACCCGGGGGGCCGGATTTGGCCCGCGGGCCGGGGTTTGGAGACCCCTGCTCTAGTGGGACGCGGGCATAAGCGTACTGAATGGAATTCGGTACTCTGTGGAACAATCTGTGACTCTAGCCCGCGCGGTAGTAGGTACTATCGTGAGCAATATGAGAGGGAACAGCGGAGCGCGTGCCAAATAGCCTCGAACCCTACCCGTGGCGATACGCTGCGGCAGCTCTTGGAAAGAAGGTGGAGAGAGCGGTGCGCTTTCGTCTGCTGCCGGCACCCCCGCCATGCTGGCTTTCCTCTCGCGCGGCACCTGATAACGATGAACATTGCGAGGCGCTTTTATACGTCGTATCATTGATAGCTTTGCGAACTTGAAAAAGAAAGCTCACGGCAACGAGATGAAAACAGTTTTATTGACGCCTGCCAATATAAAAGAAAGACGAAAAATTAATACACATAAAGCAACCGTATCTGGGAATGATTACAACGCTCCCCAATCACTCTCTTTTTTACTGGTTGTGCGTGAAAAATAGAACAAATAGATGATCCAAACGTCAATAGTTATCATTGTCGCCAACCGCATTTTTGATCACGGTGGTATCAAGTGGTATCAAGACGTTATCGCCGTTAGTAGTCGGCGATGAACTATACCGCGTGAAAAGTAAGCTGCCAGTGGCGGGGGTGCCGGCAGCAGACGAAAGCGCACCGCTCTCTCCACCTTCTTTCCAAGAGCTGCCGCAGCGTATCGCCACGGGTAGGGTTCGAGGCTATTTGGCACGCGCTCCGCTGTTCCCTCTCATATTGCTCACGATAGTACGGGTGTACAGCGTTCATAGACCTATCCAAAAAAGAGCGTGTGGCCGGTGCCATTTTGAGTGTTCGCGCTAGTATGGCGCGTGCTTTGATCGATTTCCAAAGCGATGAACACGCACGGGCTGGACTGTGATTTTGTAATTGCGTGAAAGGTCTACAAAGCCCTCTATCCCGAGAACAGTGGCGCCATTCATTGTTGTGGAAATGCTTGAGACACGTGCCGCGTGCCACTTCTGGGAAAAACATGGCGCCTGCAATCTCAGCTCAGTGCAGTGCTGTGCCGCCATGATACACTGTAGCCATGATCTTCCTAAGGGCTGCACGTCGCACGTGCCTTGTGCATTGACGCACCTTGCGCTACTTTTAAAAACAGGAAGGGGCTTTACGTTCCTCAGCGTTCCTGCGCCACCGCCAGTATCAACGCACGGGCAACAAAGAAGAACCTTTTTCGGAAGACGCTCTTGCGCCGACTTTTGCGTTAGCTACATATGTTTACAATAAAAACCCACGATATATTCTCTTTCCACCGCAAGTGATGTGCACGCTCCACAGGCTCCGCCGCTTCTGCCCATTGGGCGGGCTGATAGTGTAGCAAGCGTCACCAAGCGCACGCGGCACGAGACGGCGACAAGCGTTCTTGGAAACTTGTGATGTACATCGCCATATGATGTACCGCAGGAAAGGCTTTAGAAGTGCGTGTTTCTTGCTCTGAGGGCACATCCCGGCGCCACAAGCTTTCGTGCATTAAGGTGCAACCCCACCGTGCATGACGTTTTGGTGTTTTTTTGACGGCTTATAACTTTCTTTCTATGTATCTTACAATTATAAAGTAAATGTCAAAATAAAGAGCTGCTTTTCAACAATACTTTAATGTCTCGATATTACGGTTATTTTTAGTTGTTAGTTAATTATTCAGCTTTTAATAGACCACAGTCTCTAATATTGAAAAAATTATTTCTCGAGTTGTAACGTCCCATCGTCCACGATATTTTACGTGAGCGTTCGGTTGGATGTAATAAATTAAAAAAGTAAGCAACAAACTGTACAGATAATGTATATTTTAAAATAAAAAATAAAGTTTAAAATGGTACTATTTTATGCCGCTATAAAAACTGAATCACGTCAGCTAATCAAAAAAACGAGACATTAAATTATGAAGCATCCTTCGATATTACATTTTACAGAACTTCCATATTGATATATTACACGTTAAGAATGTTATAAGACCTCAAACTTTTCCCATTCAGTTACGGCGAGTTGTAGTTTCTTAATATAAAATACAGATGGCGACACGTGTTCAAGAACAGCTTGATGTGCATTTTCCGTCGTGTGCCGCTTGGAACGCCACGTGAAAGACAGAAAAAGCGCCAGATGTCAGGGTGTCAGATGCCTGGATGCCCGCAGTGAGCGAGCCAGAGATGTCAGAACAACAAGCGCGAGGCTGCGGGTGCACAACAGCTACCTTTGCGCGCGTTCTACTGTGCGTCGGTATACATACCCGACGCGATCCAAATGAAATGGGCACCATGAAATGCATTCTGCCATTTCAGATTCCGCCACGTATGCGAAAACATTTTAATGTTTCTATCACTTGCAAAAATCATTTTCGCAATCAAACTATGCTTGTCGGAATGGTTTGACTATATTTTGTTTCAAAAACCGCCTCGGTGGCTCTTAAGTGGCAATACATATTAAAACAAAGCACAAAGCATTAAATCGTCTCAGTGTCTCTGAGCCAACGCGCTGGCCTATGAGTCCATATCTGTCGGGTTTAAATATCGGCCGAGGTGCCCGCAATCCGACGGAGGCCAATCTGAGATTTCGGTTGCACGTCAAATGATCTCCAGTTAGTCAAAATAAACCCGCTATTCTTTTTTTATTTTTATTGGGGCGTGTTAAGTGATTTTTGTTTGTTTGACTTGTGAAACCCTAAGATCTAAATATTTGCTTTGCTTTACCTTAGTTCGGAGCGCAGCCAACGCTACGGGCTGATGAAGCCTCTGAAGCAGCGCCAAGAGCGCGAGGTTAAGCTGTTCGTTCTCTTTCTGTGCCTATGCGGTCGGGCTAAACTAGAGGCACTAAATAAGCTACGCTTCATACACATCTTGGTGTTTAAAATGATGGTTGTCAGGTATCTGAAGCTTTATCTGAAATCACAGGAAACGCTTTTCCGTCCTCCACAAATGATTAAACAGTTCGCGACAAAGCAAAGCAATATTACGTGAGCTTCCTGACACCGCACTTTTGAATCACGACGATCGGCAGTTGCATTTGATTTGTTACTAACCACCAAGATGGCGGCGCCCACAACAATATCTGGGGGAAAAGTGCCGATACTCTAAGCGTAGCTCATTTAGCTCACAGGCTAAACCAAGTGCGGTGGGGGATCGTTGGCCGAGTGTGTGGTGCGCACCGCAGATCAGAGCACGTGGAGAAATGCTCGAGCGCAAGCTCCGTTCAAAGCACGGAGCTCACGCTGCAGAACCTGTAGGGACTAAATCCCCTCGATGTGTTTGCGTTGGTCTTAGTCAAGTAAGCCTCGAAATGTTGCCAGTGCATGAGGCCGACGTCTCTCGAGCGGCGCGCTTGGCACGGCAAGATGGCGGTCGCCTATGCTAGTCTTGAACGATATCAGACTGTGATGCTTCGGTCGACAGGTAGCGGAATGTGCCGTGCCGAGGCAGCGACCACTGAACGGCCTGGCTGCAGCTGTATCGACGACGTGTCGATTCGCTGACGCTCGAAGCAACGACGCCAGAGTTCGTGCTACCTGAATGGCGTCAGCTGCGTCCTGCGAGCCAAACGCTAGTCAGTATTGACAATGCATGCTGTGTCGCTGCAGCGTTACAACGGCTGCGTGTCGCATTCCGTCGTGAGGCACATGTATCTGGCGATTTACGATTGCACGTCAGATGATCTCGCGTGAGCCGAATAACTTGCTATTCGATTGTTTGATGAATAGCGTTATTGCATGCGTGGTAAGCAATTTGATTGCATTCTGACTTGTGCGTACCCAGAGCTAATATTTGCTTTGTTTGCCAGATTCGGAGCGCAGCAACGTACGTGCTATGAGCCTACTGAAGCAGCTCACCAAGAGCGCGAGGTTAAGACTGTTCCGTTGTTACTTTCACTGTGCCTCATGCAGTCGGACTAAACTAGCAGGCACTACAATAAGCTACGCTTCATGACACATCTTGGACGTTGCAAATGATGGCTGTCAAGTATCTGAAGCATTTACTCTGAAATCATGCAGGCAAACGCTTATGTCTGCAGTCCTCCACAAACTGACTTAAACAGTTCGCGACTACAAGCAAAGCAATATTACGTGAGCTTCACTGACACTGTCACTTCTGAATCACGGCGATCGGCAGTCTGCATTTGATTTCGTTACTAACCACCAAGATGGCGGCGCCCTACTAGACAATATCGTCGGAACAGAGCGCACGATACTACGAAGCCGTAGCTCATTTAGCTCACAGGCTAACTGCACTAAACCAAGTGCGGTGCAGGAATCGTTGGCCGAGTGTGTCGGTGGCACCGCAGATCAGAGCACGTGGATGAAATGCTCGAGCGTAAGCTCCGTTCAAAGCACGGAGCTCACGCTGCAGAACCTGTAGGGACTAAAGCCCCTCGATGTGTTTGCGTTGGTCTTTCAAGTAACCTCAAATGTGCCAGTGCACGAGGCCCGTCTCTCGAGCGGCCCTTGGAGGTAAAATGGCGGCCCAGCACTAAAATGACTGGTCCTTGAAAGCGAATGGCGGCGGAGCACCCGCTCGTGGCACGTGTCTTGCGCGTTTCCACAACAATGGTTGGCGGTACTTGTAAAAAACGCCTTTATCAAGGGGCTTTAGCAGGGACCCTGGGTTCAGTCGCCCATCTGCATCCTACCGTCGTGCGATCGTGTACCACATATACTGCGTAATGCACGTTAAAGATCCCGAGCTAACAGTTGTACTGCACTTTTTGTAATCGTCAACGGGTAACAATGTCGCCCTACGAAACTGCTGCTCTCTAAAAAACTAACGACTAATTTTGAATGCGCCGTTACATTGCATTTTTAATGTGTGTTCGCGTGTTCGCGTTCTTTTTTTCTTTTTTTTTGTCTACATCTTTGATTATGCGGCTCTCACATGTGATGAAACAGACTATAGATGTCGGACTTCTGGAAAAATATTACATAACTAAGAAAATGGCACGTGAACGCAAAAGACAAAATCGCACATAATAAAAATAATTGAAATACTAGAATTGATTATAATTGTGTTTTCAAAGTTTTGAGCGCACCAAAAGCTATAAAAGCGAGCTCGATGCTTTGGATGGTGCGCTTGTTCACTGGAAGTGTAGTTCAGGGCAGTATGCTCGCACTTGTATGTTCCGCTTCGCTCGCACGATAAAACCAAATACATTACTGGTAATGTACTTATACTTCGTGTCACCCCATGATGGACTAAAGGTAAAAGCTACGGGTCACCAGATCCAATCACAAGCCACTTAGAAATTGCGTGGTATTTCGCTTCGATGCACGTGTCGGTGCCTCTGTCTATAGATCACTAATGTGTATGGGTGGACAGTGGTTCGAATTGAACAGCACTGAGTGACTCATCAATTTTACATCGCAAAGAAAGCCACGACATACAGACTCTTTGCAGTGTCGAAGCTATAGAAATGATGCAGCGCTTTTTGGTTCGGAGCATTATTCGTCCACCCCTATTCAATGTTAAGCATGTCATAGTTTAGCGTGTAACGTGATTGGACCTGGCGGCCCGTGGCTTTGGCCTTTAGTCCATCGTAGGATGAGACAAAGTATAGTGAAACAAAGCTTACCTTCTGTATATGTGCAATGCCCTCAGTTTTCGCGTGATTACACGCTTGTTTATCATTATTGTTTTCGTTTCCCACTGCGATTCATTTCGTGCTCTTTTGTGTGTTACATGCATTAGAGACCAAGGTAACCCAGGAGAATTCTATTTCGCGGATTGTAAAAAAAACCTATGCAACTTGCCACGTGTGCCACAATCAATACAAAATATTCTAAGTTTCACATGTGACCGCTTGCCTCAGTAAACATTGTTATTTGTCAAGAACAATTGCGATTATGAAATCACGTGGGAAAATCTCGTTCTAAGTACGCGACCGTTGGCAGGCAGTGAATACTCATAGTCGGCGCCGAGATGATTGACAGGTGAAGTTTTTCTATCAACCCAGAGTTAGAATGTTTCCTTCTTTTTGTTGTAAGCAAACAGGAGACAGCTTACACCAAATCTGAGGGCAATAGAGTACTATGAGCATTCAAAAATAACGGCCTGAGCAGTATATATGTGTACAAGCTTTAGCTTTTGATGCACCCTTAACTTTCGATACGCTCAACGCTAGTGTAAAATGTTTCATTCTTCATCAGCGTACCATGTGCGTGCTTACACTATATTTTATACAACGTCAAACTCTATCCGTTTGCATCTTTTTTTATTTATGCACACCACTACTTGCGCGCATAAATCACCAAATTAAAACTGGTACAGGATGTCACAAAAAAATTTACAGGGTTCTTTTTTTACCGCAAAAATAAACTACGCATCGCCTAACGCTCACTCTCCGCCCAAAGGTAGCGCTAGGTCACAACCATATGCCAAAGTTTCATCCCGAACGGACACCTTATTCAAAAGTTATAAGTGGTTTCCTGAAAATTTCAATGGGAAAATGGAGCCCATTTTTGCCCGTTTCCGGTTTCTGGTGGGTTTCATGTATTCGAAAACCCCGTCGGCCGCCATTTTCCTATTGAACTTTTCAGAAAATCACTTATAAATTTCGAATAAGGTATCGGATTGGGCTGAAACTTTGACATCTGTTTGTGACCTCTAGCGCTACCTTTGGGCGGAGAATGAGCGTTCGGCGATACCTAATTTATTCTTGCAATAAAAAAAAAAAACTGTAATTTTTTTTGTGACACTTTGTACATTGTTTAAACTATGTGCAAAAGCTATCCACAGACCCAGAATCTTTGCCTGGCCATTCATTGCATTTATCACTGGATTCGTATTAAAACTAATTCTTATCATTTATTGCTGTGAGTTAATTGTTAACCTCGGCATTTTTTTTTATTATGACTCCCGCACCAGTCCTACTTTGGGTTTACCAAACTCAACATCAAAACCAGAGTGTCATTTTTTGTGTTTTCCAGTCTCGTGGTTTTGGACATAATAAACACCCAGCTACCTAAATGAGACACCAGACCGCCAGAAAAATAGTTCATTTGTTTTGATTTTTTAGGTAGTTAATTCCTCAAGCTAGAATTTCGGAAACCCAAGTCTATCACGTCATTACGTTTTCCATCCACAAAGAGCCAAACACATGCGCGACAAAAGGGCCGGCCCGTCATATTGCCACCCGCAGAGCCGAGAAACCAACGCTCGGTCACGGACTTGTAGAAGATTCGCGTTCATTCTTGCACCAGACGTAACTTTTGCCCTGCTTTCTTGTTCTCGAAAGTGCCAGTTCATCCTCGCCCCGAGCGCGCGACGCTCGAACCTTTTTGACGAACTTTCGAGATAGTGACGCACTGTAGATAAGCAGCTGCCCGCGACCTTGTCGAGTCACTCTCGCTCTCGCTCTCTGTTACGCTGCCGAATCGCCGGTTGCTTTTCTGCTGCTTCGACGCTCTTTCTCTTTACTTATTCTGTTTGGCACAAGTTCGCCGATTAAACCTTTATTTTTCAGTTCACTGTTCGTCCTCTCGTCACCTTCATTCGTGACAATATGAATCTGATCACATTGAAATATGTGTAATTGGCCTCTGAAATCTCCGATAACGGCGCACAGGCAATTTTATATTTTTCAACGCGTCGGTGGTTTTGTTGTGCATGTGCCTCGCCGTTTGGCTCAGGACGATTTTCGCCTTTTGTTCTGCCCACATTTGCTGGAGACGTGAGCTCGGAGCGTAGGCAACTGGCCCCCTTGCACGAGAACTGGCGCAGCCGTGCGCGTTCCAAAGAAAGCTCGTGCAGAGAAAAAAGGGCAAGGGACCAGGGATGTCTAATTCAGGATATAGAAAAATACCCCACTGTATCGAAGCGCCACCACACACGATTTCTCGCATTGATGTACAGGCCTGGAAGGCGATCCCACCGCCATCTGTTGGTTCAGAATCACACTAACCAAGGGTGGGGTTGCACCTTAA
>JAZHYW010042559.1:0-16364 GCA_037355805.1 Ixodes ricinus | reverse complement strand
ATTATCGCGATACAAATGTATCGCGGTAGTATTTCAGAAATACATTTCGTATCTGTATTTCTGTATCGCGAACATTTTTCACCAATATCTGTATTCCTGTATTGAAATACATTTTGAATGTTCCTTTGTATCGCGATACAATCAGAGAGTGAAATGTATTTCGTTACATTTCTTAAAAATACTCCCCCCACCAAAAAAAATAAAAAAATACAAATCCGAACGCATTTTGTTTTTTACTTCTGAGGGCACAGGGTCAAGGAGATGCCGGGGCATTGTTACCATGCTGACCAAGGTTCCTTCCGATTCTCCAAACTTTTCTACGCGTCCTCTTCTCTGCTTCTGGAGAAGCGTCGCGCGGTTGGGGACCACAAACCAGGGCGGCGTGCCCAGGAGTTAGAGTGCGGTAGCCTGCTTGTGCCACCAGGTCCATAGGTGGGAGTTTCACCGAGGTCATTGTTTGCTGGCATCCAAAGCCCGCTGCTGGCCGCCTCACCTGCACCTAGCGACCACTCGGTGCTGTACACCCAGCCGGCAAAGCTAGTGTCACAGTCCGTTGCAGGCACCAGCCTGGCGGTGGTCTGGCGTGATATAGTAGGATGACTCACGGCAGTGGCGCTTGACACATACTCGAGTGCGCGCCTGCAGCTGCGCCCGTAATATTGCACGGCTCCAGGGTGCGTCATCAGCCGACGTGAAAGTGACCCGCTGCTCTGGTAATCGAAACACTGGAAGGAGGTCAGGCGATGGCCTCGCTGTGCCGACCCAGACTTCGTACTCATGCGACTCGTCTAGAAAGCGCCCTTGAAGCACCAGCCTGGCGGTGGTTGGCATGATATAGTAGGATGACTCGCACAGTGTGTTTTAACGCACATATTCGAATGCATCTACGGCTGGGCCCGTAGTGTTGGGCGGCTCGAGGGCACGTCATCAGCCGACGTGAAAGTGACCCGCTGCTCTGGTAATCCGAAACACTGGAAGGAGGTCGGGCCGGTGGCCTCGCTATGCCGGCCAGACTTCGTACACCTGCGACTCGTCTCCTCGAACGCGCTGTTTCTCAGAGAGCTCGCACCTGTGTGCCGGCAGTATCCGGTCGCAATCCTCGAGGGTCTCTATTTGGAGTATGCAAGACAAGACTGCAGGACTGCGATCCATGTGTCGGTGGCGGAGGAGTCGGCGGGAAGGACCTTCACAACAGGGGTGCCACCGTATCGTTTTCAACCGTAACCAGAAGATAAGACATGTGTTTCTAGGATGCTTGAGGTGGTCCACTATTACTCGAAAATTCCAAAATGACACTGCCTGCACGATCTTCAACGAGGTTACCTACAACGAAAGTACGTATTGTCCTTTCGCGCCACGAAAGCAGCGTGGTAAAGTTTTATGTTCAAGGCCACACCTAAAGATAAAAAGAATACCAGTTCGCATTCTACCGTGACGTCATGTGATCAATGCTGACAGGGGGCGTCCTTATTGGGCAGGGGCGTGGTGACGTTTTGATGGGATGTAGGATAACATAAAATTTTATTTAAACGTCGAAGCCTTTTCGCATCCTTGTCAGACAGACAGGATGTCAGGGAAGGCACCGCGGTCAATCCTTGATGGAACGTTTTTTTCTTTTTTTTAACTGAAGACTCCTCGTCGTCCGAAATCACTACCTTCAAGGCAAAGTGCAAGCCTGCGGAAAAGTAATTTCAGGATCAAAAACTTCCACTTCAACTTCAAGCTTTTTCTCATTTGGCGTCTCAAGCAAATTTGAAAAATGTATTCCAGTATCAGTATTTCTGTATTTGTATTTCTGCACTCCTCTAAGATGTATTCTTGTATTTGTATTCCCAAATACTTTTTGCCTCTATTTAAAATGTATTTCCGATACGTATCGCGATACACTTTTACAGATATATTTTCAGTATCAGTATTTCAGCTACTCTTTTATATGTATCCCCAGTATCTGTATTTCAAAATACGTTTTTGAGTATTTCTGCCCAACCACAGCGCGTATAAACAGCCGGTCCTGTAAAATAAATTATATAGCCACTGGGGAGTGGGGACAAGGGAGAGACAGCGCCGCACAAGTCTCCCAACACAGCTGACGTTTATTCCACTTTTCATGACGTTAAAAAGGTAGACAAACGAGGAGTCCAAGACCAAAGAGCAACACGACTACCCGGACGTTGTTGAGACAAAGTGAAACAGCCTCCAACTCGGACCAGGGCCGACGCCTTATAATAAGAGGGAAATAAGTTATTCAAACCTTGAAACCCGGGCGATGGCGGCGAAATCTCACAAGCGTGACAGGGAATAGAAGCTTTTAAGGGAAAAGTTTCAAGACAGAAAGAAGAAAAAGCTTTTCTGGGGTACTGCATAGGTGACCACAAAAGACCATAGACATGATGTACTTGTTTATGAGATGTTTTAAGGAAATTGTTTCATAGTGGAAACAGACATATTGATAAACAATATTTATTTTTATCTATTATCAGTGATTCCTTTACTAGACGTTTGTTAATTTTTATTTTGTTGAGACCTTGTTGTTTTTACACAAAACTACACAATTACTAATGAAAAAAGGTGTTTTCGATAGTACTGAAGACTCAGCTTTGTTCTTGACTGCATGCTTATGTTCAGATATAACCTGTCGTTGAGGCACCTGATCGTTTGTCCTATATAAGAATACCCAAATTTCATTGGAATCACACCACCAGTGGTCCTTGTGATCTTTGTTATTGCCATTTTCTGGGGACGAAAAAGGAGTCCATCTACCTAGCCGAAAATCAGGTTTAAAACAACTTTCATGCCGAACTTCGTAGCTAACGCCCTCAAGCTATGGGAAAGTTTATGAAAATAGAGTAGTGCATAACCTTGCTTTTTCCTACTTTAATATTTATTCTTTCATTACAACTGATCAACCAACGATGAATGACGGAGGAAACAAATCTCTGCTATATTTGCCGAAAACAACCTACACATCTGATTTTCTAAACCGGCTCCCCAACCGACGTATGCAATAAGATTGGATCGAAATCCTGAATACGGACTTGACTACTCCCTCTTTATAATGTTAGCATGAAAGCTTAACCTGGAGAGAAGGTTTTGATTCCGTTATACCAAGCTCTCAACAAAGAACGTTCTCAACTTGAAAACAAGTACCAAAATGCTGCTGCCATCTTGCGCGTCCTCTACCGAAAAAGTTACCTTAGGAGCTGCCTTTAAAGAATCGTCATCACTCGTTCACTAACAAAGAATCTAAATAACATACTAAGCATGTTATCCGGGTACCCGTGAACAATCACAGAGCACTCAGCATGCGTTTCAAATGGCTGAGATATCGTAATACCGATAACACGAAGGTAGACCTTTGATAAAATAGCAGATAACCGAAAGTCAATGCAAATTCAGTTTCTTTGCAAGATTACGTTATATTGAACCATAGTCACTGTAGAACTTAAATAATACTAAACAAGTTTCAGTAACCTACCGAGCATCAAATGCCTGTGGCGGATTGAAGTGGTGCATAGAGTTTTGCTTCCAGAACTTGTTTCGACATCTGAGGGAGAATGCGCTTATCAAATCACTAATATTATATATTTGATATCTATACCCGTTTTCCACCTCAAGAAAACAGTAAGTTTTCCGCATTGTTCATAAGCCGCACGAAATAGTTTCTCGCCAGATTTGGTTGTCGGAGGCACAGGCGATGCTTTTTTGGCGTCTGAAACGTGTACTCCCTGAAGCACGACAACGCGTATCCACTCGAAAAATGCTACTAAATATATCTTAAACCTCCACCTAAAGGTGAAAATTAGTAATCATCCGCGAGAAGCCGGATTTTTTCCCTACGGTTCTTGAGGCGAAAACAGGTATAGTAAAGATATCTTAACTGACCTACGATGATAAGGCGTAATTTCAGTTGTCATCAGATCAGCCTTTTTCAACGACAGTGGGCTAAAGACCAATCGATGCCCATCAAACATTTTTAATAAACCGTGACACTACTTTCGCATGGATTGTTCGCCCTAATACCTACTTTTAAAGGCTGTGATCTACCTCTGGATCCCTTCACCAAAAGTTCATGATTAACGAACGTTTCTCCGCATTCCTATATCTGGTTTACTACCCGAGAGAGAGTTAAAGTCCCATGAGAGTGTTAAGGATCGCTAGTTGGGTTACTCAGATTATTATCCTAGCTAATCCTGCGAATAAATATTGTAGCTGTGTAATTATACATCGTGGTGCTGTCCTTTTTTCTGTCTCGCGTTTTTTAGAACTATGTTGAATTTGCTCTCTACAACCTTCATTTATTTCTCCACTACCTTCGTTTCTTCTTCTCTTTTATTTCTTTGTTATAAGATTTCGTTGTATATATATATATATATATATATATATATATATATATATATATATATATATATATATATATATATATATATATATATATATATATATATATATATATATATGGGCGGTTTCATTTGGATTCAGGCAACGAGTGGCAGTCGTATTTTTTATTTTGCTTCAAATTTTTATATTTTGTGAAGCATGTTCCTAGAAGAACAATCCTTTTTATTTTCATGTCCTGACATGATTAGTTCCTGAGAAAAAAATCTCAAAGAAGCGGGAAAGAACTACGAGGTTTTGACGATTGTCGTGTGTGGCGTTTTTGAATCACTCTCGATCTCAAAGTATTGAAAAGAGAACGTCTATATTTTTTAGTGTGATATATAGGCATGTAGGTAAGCCGACATTATAACTGCTATTTATTATTCGTCGCTCCAATTTTTGTAAAAATCCCCAAACATGCCTCCGCGAACAACTGTGACCTAAAATGGGGATTTTATTTTGAATTGACTATGTTTAGTATCGCTTTTAAAATATTACCACGTGTAAAACCATTCATTGCCTTCCAAATTAAGCAAAGTTTGTGTTTTTATCATGTACGAGTACTGAGAAATAAATTATGAAACAGAGAGGGTTTTCACTTTTTGTTCAACTTCAGCACGCTGTCTAAAAAAAACCCCATTTTTAATTTTTTTCTTTTTCTCGCGTTGCGTTCTCTTCACACCCTTCTTTTAGCCAGAATACATTTCGTTAATAGTATTTGCCTTGGTTTTGAGTTTCAAGCCTCTAAAAATGCTAAAAAAGAGCAAATGCCGATGGTGGGATTTGACGATTTTCGTGTGTGGCGTTTTTGAACCACTCTCAATGTCAAAGTATTCAAAAGAGAGTTTCGATATTTTTTTATTGTGATATATATGCAAGTCAGTAAAACGACATTTCATCTACTATTTATTATTCGTCGATCCAATTTTTGTAAAAATCCCCAAACATGCCTCCGCGAACAACTGTGACCTAAACTGCGGATTTTTTTGTTAGTCCACTATGTTTAGTTTTGTTTTTAAAATAATACCACGTGTGGAACCTTTCATTGCCTTTCATATTATGTAAAGTCTGTGTCTTAATCACGTACGAGTACTGAGAAATAAATTATGAAACAGAGGAGGTTTTCACTTTTCGTTCCATTTCAGCACACTGTAAAAAAAGTAAAAAAAAATCTATTTTTATTTTTTTCGTGTTGCGTTTTTTACACTTTTCTTTTAGCCAGAATACATTCTGTTAGAGTTATATGGACTAGTTTTGAGTTTTAAGCCTCTAAATGTGCTAAAAAAGAGCAAATGCTGATGGTGGGTTTATGGGTTATAGCTGTATATTTTATTCTTTATTATAATAATCTAAGGGACGTTGAATAAATACTCATATGAAAAACATGAATGTCGTTAGGCGTATAATATCAAGTTTGCAATTCCAAACGTCTAAACACTATGAAATCGCAACTGCCGGGAGCGGGTTTTCAGACAATTTCTGCCGGTGCCTAGATTGGAGGGGCCTCAAGCCTAAACCCTATGCGCTACATAATCTATACTACGTTAGAAATATCAAAGTATAATATTTTAAAACATTAGAGTAAAATACGCTTTCTATTGGAAACCTAGATTTTTAAATGCGAAATTTTATATTTTTAATGCTAAATTCATGTTGATAACAGAACCAAATTATTTTTCAGCATATTTAAAGGCTTAAAACTCAAAACCAGTGCGTATACCTCTAACGGAATGTATTCTGGGTAAAATAAGGGTGTAAAAAACACAAAGCAAAAAACAAAAGAAAAATATTAAAAATGTTTTTTTATACAGTGTGCTGAAATTGAACGAACAGTGAAAACCTCCTCTGTTTAATAATTTATTTCTTAGTACTCGTACGTGATTAAGACACAAACTTTACATAATATGAAAGGCAATGAAAGGTTCTACACGTGGTATTATTTTAAAAACAAAACTAAACATAGTCGACTAACAAAAAAATCCGCAGTTTAGGTCACAGTTGTTCGCGGAGGCATGTTTGGGGATTTTTACAAAGATTGGACCGACGAATAATAAATAGTAGATGAAATGCCGTTTTACTGACTTGCATATATATCACAATAAAAAAATATCGAAACTCTCTTTTGAATACTTTGACATTGAGAGTGGTTCAAAAACGCCACACACGAAAATCGTCAAATCCCACCATCGGCATTTGCTCTTTTTTTAGCATTTTTAGAGGCTTGAAACTCAAAACCAAGGCAAATACTATTAACGAAATGTATTCTGGCTAAAAGAAGGGTGTGAAGAGAACGCAACGCGAGAAAAAGAAAAAAATTAAAAATGGGGTTTTTTTTAGACAGCGTGCTGAAGTTGAACAAAAAGTGAAAACCCTCTCTGTTTCATAATTTATTTCTCAGTACTCGTACATGATAAAAACACAAACTTTGCTTAATTTGGAAGGCAATGAATGGTTTTACACGTGGTAATATTTTAAAAGCGATACTAAACATAGTCGACTCAAAATAAAATCCCCATTTTAGGTCACAGTTGTTCGCGGAGGCATGTTTGGGGATTTTTACAAAAATTGGAGCGACGAATAATAAATAGCAGTTATAATGTCGGCTTACCTACATGCCTATATATCACACTAAAAAAATATAGACGTTCTCTTTTTAATACTTTGAGATCGAGAGTGATTCAAAAACGCCACACACGACAATCGTCAAAACCTCGTAGTTCTTTCCCGCGTCTTTGAGATTTTTTTCTCAGGAACTAATCATGTCAGGACATGAAAATAAAAAGGATTGTTCTTCTAGGAACATGCTCCACAAAATATAAAAATTTGAAGCAAAATAAAAAATACGACTGCCACTCGTTGCCTGAATCCAAATGAAACCGCCCATATATATATATATATGTTTGGTATAAGATTTCTTTGTGGACTAATCTAGAGCTAAAGCAGCGATTGACAGACTAGCTCGTTCGCGACGAAGACTGACCATGCGCGCAGCGCACGAGGCGCATGCTTGACCACATGCATGTTTCGCGAATCGCGTGGACGGGAATAAGTGCGCTGTTAGCGCCGCTTGTTGCTGGCCTTCCCTGGAAGACTACAAAAACTATCTAACATAT
Organism: Ixodes ricinus; assembly: GCA_037355805.1. Taxonomy (NCBI): domain Eukaryota; kingdom Metazoa; phylum Arthropoda; class Arachnida; order Ixodida; family Ixodidae; genus Ixodes; species Ixodes ricinus. The sequence goes on along the minus strand of JAZHYW010042559.1, from coordinate 8,874 downwards.
GCACAGCAATGCATATAAGGGAGTCGGCGAAGTGTTGGCTGCGCCAACCCGGCACTGTTCGCTGGCCGCATTTCCTCCGCTCGGATTAGCAGATTGTGGTGAATGGGTACATCTCAAACATTGTTGGTCTCTTTCATAAACCTTTAGGAGAAATATTACATCAAAATATTGGCTGTGTAGTTCTTGTCCTTGACACTAAAATGAATTGCATTTTTTTTAATCTAAAATATATTTTAGTTGCACTTTAAAAAGCTTTCTATTTCATTTTCTTGAAGTGCAGAAGTACAAGACCTTTGTTGTTGTTTACTTCAAATAATGGAAAGAAATTTTTCAAATGCCAGAGTCAACCTCTGGTCTTTTTATTAAGTTATAAAATAACAGCTTGCCCGTTCAATATTAAAACTAAGCCCCAAACACCCTTTGTGAGGGCTAACAAAATGTTTAGTGCGTCGTGGTCAGTGTTGGCTGTAACGCGTTACTTTATTTCGGTAACTTGTAACGTTACTCGTTACATTCACAAACAGTAACGGGTAACGTACTTACGTTACTTATTTCGAGTTACGGGGAACGGAGTTACGTTACTCGTTCCTTTTCTTCCGAAACATTTAAAAATCTACTAATATTTGTTTTTCGAGTTTCTAGGCACCAAGTCAAGTGAATTTTTTAGCTTTTTTTGCGTTTTTGTTAGTGTTTTTTCTTCTGAGTATTTAGATAAAACGGTAAAATGCTAAAGTAATTATGTTCAGTTTGTACATGGACATAATGTTTTTTTAAATATATCAATACGCATACCTGCAACGTCGAAAAGTAAAACCTGTTAATTCATAATTTAAAAAGGTAACGCAAAAGTAACGTGCATTACTTTTCATCGGTAATGGTAACGGTAAAGCGTTCCTTTCATCACTAAGACACGTGGGACGGTAACGCGTTACGTTTATTTGGAAGTAACGAGTAACGTATTTAGTTACATATTTTTGTAAGGTTTACAACACTGGTCATGGTATTTTCAAACGGAGAAGTCCAAAATACGGTCCCGAAAATACGTAGCGTCTTTGCAATGCAATCAACGTCACAAGAATACTCAGTTGGGAAACTTCCACAGGAGCCTGAATTAAAACAAATGGCTCCTGTCAGCACTCGAGATCCGAACAAAACACGATCGCAACGCCGCCACTTCCTCCGCAGAGGTCACTCCGGGAACTTCACGGTTGCACGTGTTCGTTCAGGTTGAGTCGCGCAAGAGCGAGATGGCGCCATCCGCAGTAGCCAGAGTATCGTATTTGACAGCGTCCGCTGTAACTCTTATATTTTGCCTTAGATCTCTTTCGGCGCCAAAACTTATACGGTGGAAGGGATTTCAGGGTAAGAAAAATTTATATGCACACCAGTGCGCGTTCCTACAATGTAAAAAGGTCATAGGTGATGCATGCTCTGCACCAAACATAGTTTACACGACTCAGTGATCCTTAAGCCGCCGCAGCCGGCGAGGCGGGACCACAGAGTGCCCGTATTACACCATGTCCAAAGACAGGCAAGTCAGTTGCCCCTGGCCGTTGAGCACCGTCAGGTATCGGAACGACTAGCGCCACAGGCACTCGCACTCACCAAGGAGTAACAGCTCACACTCTAAAAAATTACTAGCTCTCGTCGCAGGCGCCATAAACGTGACCGCGTCGCCCGTTGGCAATGCTGCCACACCTTAGAGGAGCAACGGTTGCGCCATAAGTCCCATTCGGCCAGCGCGATTACAAGGAACATAAAATACCCTTGGGGCCGACGACGCTTACTGACATAATTGCGCACAGCAGCGTCAGAATAGGCATGCGCCACAAGGCGTGAAAAAATTTTGCGCCATTACGTGGACGTTTGTCTCCCACTGTGCTGCAGTCGGAACACTCAACATCATTGACCAAACAACAATTTTTATTCTACTGGAAGTCACACTTCTCTAGGCAGGCTACCGTGGGGTAGGGATAGTTCCATGTACGATGACCCGATTCCCGGCACTGGCGCCGGAAACTGGGATGAGTAGAGAATCTAAAAAAACAACGAGACGCCGGATCCTCAACAATGTCTTTTCTTTTAATACATGAGCGCGGAGCTGCGGGAAAGTTTCAATAGCAGCTCTAAAAAGGGGAAACCTTTTCCACGCAGGCGCCAATGAGGGGCGGTGGCGAGGCTTTCAGGTCACTATACAATGCCATGAGAAAATAAAACGCCATCTGACAGGACGGGTTCTCCGCATCACATAGGACAGTTAAGAGGGTCTTAAGAGCTAGGGTGGACGCTGAAGCCATGACGATGCGCCTCTCACAACGTTGAAGAAACGGGCGACGAACAAGGGAACACCTGGGCCGCGAAAATAATCGGAGATGCCAATCCCCGCCTTCCACGCGGACTCCCCGCGATTAATCAGCGAAGTTCGGACGCACCCAGGTCCGAACTTCGCTACCTGAAACCACCGGTGAGACATGCTTGTATAAAAACAATATTAATTGTGCCGCAAAACACTGTAAACTTAATATTTATGCAAACATAACTCTCGGGTTATTTTGTACTAATTTACGATAAAATGTCCTACAAAAAGAGCTTTTTCCGCTTGTTGTTTCGCAAGAACATGCTTTCGAAAAGCTCATGGTGACCACAGTAAAGAAAAAGATTGAACCGGTGAACAAAAGGTTAGGACTCAAACGAGCTGGTGGTGATTAAATATTTGACTAAAAATTCCCAGACTGGGACGAGAAGGGACGGACAAACACAAAGTCTCAAACACAGCTCAAATTAATGCGACAAAGAAAGGGCTTATATAGGCATCACATCCTACACAAAAAACTAGAGACGAGAGAGAGAGAGAGAAATGGGGAATCCAACTCCACAAACATGATGCCTATATAAGCACTTTAGTTGTCGAATAAATTTCAAATGTGTATGCGTATTTGTGTTTGTCCGTCTCTTCTCGTCCGAGTCGGAGGTTTTAGTCAAAATATTGGACCGCAATCATGATACCTCGAGCCTGGGAGTTTCGGTGCTCAGGGAACATTCAGTGACTCTAAAAGTAGCCATATATTGCAGCTTTCATGTTTCAGCTCGTCGCTGAAGGGTGGCGCTCTCATCGTATTTAGCTCAGTCTCGGTGGACGCCATCGGTCCAGGTTTCAAGGGTGACCTTTCACAATTGAGTGTTTTAGTAACTTTGAATTCAATACTCTGGCATTGAAGTGCAGGGGTTGGCAGCCTCGTGCACTGCAAACCCTGCGACGCACGCAGCAATGCGATGCTGAACAAGTGAACTTCCTGAAATAAGAGCATTATACACATGTAATACGTTAAACAAAATGCTTTAAAACGTTCTCTTTACGAAGACCGGCTCTTTCTGCAACGAGCAAACCTTTTTCTATAATCTTCAGAAATCATGCGCAGACGTGAAATTTGGTCATCGAAGCATAAGTTCATGGTTTATAAGGCTCCACAGCTGATTATAATCTGGGCATTATACCTGATTGTTGAATTAGCTGGACTCAGCGAAGCAAAACCGTCAAGTGGTAAGTGTAAATATTTATATTGGATATATTTTTTCAATTTACGCGGTATATAATACTTCGACTAAGAGTTTAAATATACATAGATAGCCGTATTCACCAGTCGTTATTAACTAGCGTTGTTTAAAAGTCAGTATCATTTCTATAAGTAGTTGCGAGGTATGCAAACAATAAGCGACTAAGGTGCAGTCATTCACAAGCGCGAAGAAAACGGCTGACTATCTTGTAACGAGTGACAAGCGGAAGTGGCATAACAAGATAGGTCACGCATGCGCGTTTTCAAACGCCGCTGCCTTCATGGGGAATATATCATGTAAAAACTAATTTACATATCTATTAGCAAATATACAACGTCCTAATGACAGGCTGATGGCCCAGAATAAGATTCTACAAAAAAATTAAAAGAAAAACGCAAGAGAGTAAACACAGAAGTCACATTGCCAGCGATATAAACAAATTTGGATGCGCAAATAATAGCGAACTCTCTCCTCGTCCAGCGCCTGCCTGATATCGTTTAAGCGGAATTTCTGACCTCTGAACATGTCCATTCCCACAATATTTGGTGCTCCGATTCTTTGTAGATGTGTCCCCCAGCGTTTCAAGAGTGTAACTGCTTCGTTAGCGTTGGCGGTCAGCTGTGATAGGAATTGCCCATGGCTCTGTGCTGCTAGTCACTCGTTAAGCACCTGCCAGACTAGCCATACCCTCTGTCTTAGATTGATCAGTCGCCTTCTAAGTCGCTCATGGTTACTAATTTCTAAACATGGCAGGTGAATACCGAGTTCTTACTTGGCTTTGATTACCACCTACCACGTGATTATTTTACGAGATGAAGTAGAAAGGCGGAGGTTAATAAGACTGGTATAGCATCTGGCAAATACGGCCGAGGGTGTTTCACCAGAAAGTGAGAAATTGTATAAAATGCAGATTCAAATAATAAAGTTATTCCTTCAAGAAAACGGCATAGGCCGTGGCAAAAAGAAAAAAAATCTACGAGCGTGAAACGACAATTAGCAAAACATTGGCTTGAAATTAACTACTTCAATTTATAAATATTTGCCTTTTTTAATATATATATATAAATATTTTATAGATATTATATTTATAATTTTTTTATATTTTATATCTATAAATATTTGCATTCCAATAAGTTAATTCTATTTGTCATTGCTGTTAGAAATTAGTGAGCCATATTCTGCTCCAAGCAATTCTCTAGCATATCCATTTCGCCTCCCCCCCCCCCCCCTCTGCCCCGGGAGTGAGTACTATAGGGTAAGACTCCGTTGCGGGTAGCAAATCGTCGCGCACCCATTTGAGAACGTCGCATAATCTGAAATCACGTGGTCAAGCTTCACAACCCCAAAAGAATTGCTACAATAATAAACGGACAGCATCTAAAAAGCCGAAGACAGTCAATAGACGGTCAACGAATCTCTGCTTGGAATCTGCCAGCTAAGGATAATGTTGCAAAGTTAGTTAGAGATTCCTAGTCATCAAGTCAATAATAATCACCTTATTCCCATCAATTAACTTCCGCCTGCCGCGGTCCATACCACTATCCTAAAGAGATCGTCGTTTTAAGTGTACTTAATAACATATATATATCAGCCGCCGCGTTAACAATCTGCATATTTTCTGCTAAATATTAACTAAATGTCTCATCACGTCTAAGTGTTTATTATATTTATATGTTTCGATTTTTCTAGATTTTCTCAGGAAAAAATGTATGTCGTACAGACGCCTGTAAACAAAGAGGTGAGAATACGTGCTGAAATACGTTTGCTAGTAAAAAAAAATTAATTGTCTGGTATTTGTTGTAGACAGTGATGATCGCTTATTAATTTAATTATTATAATCATAGTGTTTCTTAATGTGGTGGGGGCTTAGTAAGTTGCACGCCACTTTCTAAAGAGGAAGAAGCTGGGGGTAGGGGTGGAGGAGACTGGGGCAGTTATGAATACTCATGTTTGTGAAACCGCCTTGATCTGGGGTCCCAGATTATTCCTCGACACAACAGGTCATCGGCACGGTGTAATACCTCATTCTATACGAACGCATAACACTACATCTCACAGCGAAAGTACTACGCCTCAAAATGTCCAGACATGACAGATTTTATACCTCATACTCCGCGATACCTCAACAGTCCAGAAAGTCACCGGAGCTACCCCGATGGGACATCCCGCCCAACATCCTGGTAAAGCCTCTTCCGCGGAACATGGACCCAGACAAAAACAAAAAAGCGGCAGAAATTTCTAGCGAGCGATCTTGCAAAACATTTAGAAAATCTTAAAACAAGAAGGAACTCGAGTTTATTTTACATATACAAGTCTCAAATCGAATACCAACACAGGGACAATATCATAACACCCCCCCCCCCAAACAATGCGAACCCGTAGTACAGTGCAGTAACCCACCCCCACCATCGCAGCCTTAGAGGGGCAAGTCATTTCCCTAGCGATAGGGGACGTCTGTTTCCACCAGCACCCGCAGCCCCCAACATTAATTTTCTTAGACTACCAAGATACTCTTCGCTGCTACGTACCCAATGAAGTAAATTTTCACACACGCACCTTCCTCACTTTCATATTGCACTACTACCCTTACCATCATTTTCGTTTAGTGTGCACCAGGCCACGTTTCAATCCAGGGTAACTCGAGAGAAAACGGATTGCCTTAAGTTCGAGTCCCTGTACCTCCTTTCCGCACCCCCCCCCTCCTTTAGCTGGTCGAACCCATACTTTCCTAATACACAGGAGTTCTCAACAAAAACGCCGCCGCACGCTACGACTCGCATACCACACGGACCTCAGCCGAGCCAATGCACGACTCATCAGACAGGCATTCACACTTTCGCTGCCATCGCACCACATCCTCCAAAGAATTTAACGGCGCCACGGCCGTCCCCATTGCCAAAAAATGTGGCAGCTACTCCTCGAAGCACCACACAACTGAACGTGCCTCCCGTACTCCCACCTCCCTTCTTCCCCCTCACGTAGCCTCCTGGAACAACTGGTTGGCTCCATCCCTAGACATTACAGGACCTTTAAGGCCCTCGCTGACCACGCTAGGACCGTCTCGGCTCAAGTGCTAAAAGAATAGGAGGACCTGACACTATTCCAACACCTCTAGGAGACCTGGACCGGGATTTTTTAGGCAAATAAAGTTCATTCGCTCTCTCTCATACTCGTGAAGTGTTTCAGAGATGTAGGTTTTAACTCATTTTTTCAGAGGTGTAGGTTTTTAGAGATGTAGGTTTTCAGAGATTCAGGTTTTAGCTTTTTACCTCGACCACCACACCTCGAAAAACTTTGATTATTCAAATATACTACTGTGAGGTATAAATTATTTTTAAGCGTTATCACTCTTGGGAGCAACAGACGAACTTTTTACTCGACGATGAACTCAATCAACACCAGCTATCATAATCAAGGCCTTCGAACAAACGCCTCTTTTTTCATGAAACCTTATCAGAATTAGAAGGCGCTAACTCAGCAATGACCCCAAACCGATGCCAAGCGCTTTTGACGCGTTGATTGGAGAGGAGGCCAAGCCAGGCGCCAACATAGCGCTCATATCCAATTAATGTCTTCGACAACAAGAATCAATACCGAAGTCGTGAAATCTGTCCCCATATGTGTGCTACAAGTAAAATTTAACATCCTAACAATAAAAAATATCCCAATGGCAGAAAACAGACACAGATTGAAAAAAGACATTTGTGATAACACACATGGACAAAGAGATGGCCAGTGCAAAAGGCTAGGCCGATCCAATAAGAAAAAACAATCTGCAGAAAATTGGGAAGGACATGACCAAAGACTACCACTCACAGTATGAAATGAAAAAAAAAAAATGAAATGTCGCATGCCTCCGCGAAATACGCTCATACTGGACCTCTCTGTCTTAGTCAAGCTTCTGAAGTTAGAAATACAACAATTTACGGGTGACATTCAGTCATCGTAAGGCTTGTTGGACTAGATTGGCACTGCAATCAACAAAAACGAGCAAGTGTTTGAAACTGGCAAGTGTTAAATACTGGAAATGCTACCTAGTAAAGCCGCTCTGGCAATTGACGGATCCATAAACTATACACAGTTGCATTGGTCACTTTTAAAGCAAGATTCGAGGAAGAAAACCACATAATGTAAGGACACGTGGCATGGTTGCTGGTAGTGAGAAGAGTAAAGAACCCCCACCACACCGAGGAGCTCAGGTAATTGTATGATGAAGTCGAGTCTGAAGTGTAAAAGCCTAAGACACTCGGTGTCTGCTCATGCATCAACGGAGCACTGCTACAAACACTTTGTCAAAAACTGTGCCCTCATATCTTGAGCTTTAAAGGGGCCCTGGAATCATAATTAAGCGTCTACCTTTTTTGTGGTTTCCACGTCTCTTGGGGTTCGGGTAAGCCAGCGGGCTCGGAGAGAGAACCTAAATATCAGAGCATCATATTTTAACCGGATGACGCGGAAACCTCCTTTACCGACGGGGGCGACCCGCGGTACCGAAAGCGCGCGATATGTGACGCCTTAGGTCCTTCGCTTACTACAGGCCAGAGCCGCTAAAAGCTTCTTTTTAGTCGAAATACAAAATATAAGTGGCGCGAACCGTTTCAATTATTTCTAAAAGTAGTTTTTGTTCAGTATTTTAGATCAGAAAAGAAACAAGTGCAGTTTATAAAGTACGGAAACAAGGAATGACCTGTCGACATACCCGCCACCAAGCGGTGGAAAAGGCGGCGCATACTAGAAAGGAGTAGTAAGATCAGGCGCCGACATGGAAAGGTCCCTGCTGTACGCGGCGGCGCTGCGGTCATATGGACAGGAGGATCCGACCGGCTCCGAACGTTCCGAAGGCCTTCGGCGAGAAGCTTCGTCTTGCGGTTTGGCCGTTTCGCGGTATGGCAGCGCGAAGTGGCTCCCGTTCTGAACTGATTTTTACCCCGTGTTTGCTGTCGTTTGTGGCCAATGGAGTGTCATGCCGAATTAGTGTTTAATCGCGCAGCAAATGCAGTGAGAGCCGCTCTGGCTGCCCGCTGCATGCAGCCTATCCAGAACATGCTTTAGTGGCGCCCTCTCGAGCCGTCGACACGGAGTGCGGCAGACGTGAGCGCTTGCTGAGCTCACTACCCCTCCTCTAGTTCACGGCCACTCAAGCATCCAAGGACGTCATGAGGGAGGTTATTTTTTGCCTGTTTTTGTAATTTTAGTTTGCCTATAACTTTTAAAATAAAGCGAATTTCGAGAAAAGAAAAGTTGCATTAAGTTGCTACGTTCAGTGCGCTCAGGTTCGGTGCAAATTAAAAACCAGTAAAAAAGGCCTTGCAGGGCCCC
>JAZHYW010042555.1:0-39233 GCA_037355805.1 Ixodes ricinus | reverse complement strand
ATATTCTTCGGTGTAATTCTTTTCTTTTTTCGTGGCGTACGTGTTCAAATTCAAAATATCCTGAATTTGTTTTCCTAACCGCATTCTTCTTTCTCTTGTTTTCGCGGTAAAACACGTCAGCCTTGCCATGCTGGGATCAAATACATCAGCGTCGGCAGTCATTCACGAAGGATTTATCAACGCAAACATTTCCCCTCGCTATTCATGCTATTCATGCCGCAGTTCGTCAGAATCTCAATGACTTGACTGGATATTGAAAACGGCAAAAAAAATGATGTCGGTCAGTAAACGGAACTTCCACGGCGGGGCTCGCCAGCGTGAAGAGCAAAGCGCAAATTCCGGAAAGTTGCTAAACTTTCATGTAAATACTGGCCATCAAAGACAGCAAAATACCGATGCCGGCCAGTTACTGAACTTTCATGTAAATACTGGTCAGCAAAGACAGCAAAAGCACGATTCCGGCAGTCACTGTAACCTCTCCTGAACTGGCCAATGAGTAAGACAAAACGCATGCCGGCAGGGGCCGGTAGCTCACCGGCGCCAGGACCGGCCGGCGTAGTCCCGATACCGGCCGACGCTGTGTGCTACCTAAATACATGCATTTTACTAAAAAAAAAAAAGCTGCTTGCTTTTTGTTTTTTGGTCTGTCTCCATATTTTGTCATTTTAAAACATGCCCTCCTTTTAGACTTAATCACTATTTTGCTGCAAGATGATTGCATTTGTTCATGTATACTCGTCAGTGCACTAGCTTTTTCTCTTGTTTTGTTTGCGGTTCATTGGATATCTGTAAAATAAACCTAATAAGAGTCCACATAAGTAATGTCCTGCAACTAATTTGTCTGTTGCCTATCAACATATACATTTATTGCTCTGCATTTTGGCAATACGCTTTTTCGCTAGGATACAAAACACGCAAGACTAATAAGGTCAGAGCACAAAACACAACACTGACAACTTCGGAACAATGTTGACATAACGTATTAATGCGTGAGCATTAGAAGCCCCATTTCGAAGAAAAACCCGCGTGGTCGACATCATCGGCGTAGTGTTCTGCGCACTGGGGTAAGCGATGTAATCTAAGAAAAAAATCTTACAAAAAAGTTATATTGTGCATGACGTCTGTAGAATATATAGAGGGGCACATCCACAGGCTTCCCATAGGCCTCACACATGTCCCGTGTAGCAATACAGAGCGCTCCCCTAGCGTGTGGCATCCCTACAGCAGCCCGCACAATGTCGTACTTGTCCTATAGGATCCTAGGCTCTATTCCCACAGGCTGCGGGGTACCTACAGCAACCCACATAATTTCCTAAATGCCCCATAAAAGCCAGGGTTCTGTCCCCACAGACTCTGTGGGTTACCTAAAGAACCCCCACAGGCTGTGTGGGTTGCCCAAAGGAGCCCCCACAGGTTCTGTGGGTTACCCAAAGGAGCCCTTACAGGCTGTGTGGGTAACCCAAAGGACCCCACACAGTAACCCACATGTCCCATAGGCCCACAGGCCTGACCCCACAGAAATTTTAGGACACCCATACAAACCCATGGGTGCCCCATAGAGACCTCTAGGAACCCACACAAATTTTCTGTGGGTGCTCTGTGGGCATTTTGACCAGGGATGGTAAGGTACTGTTCGGGGCCGTAGTGCCGCAGTTACGCGACCGACCCAAATATCAGCTACCACATCTACCCCAAGGAGAAGCATTCCAATATGATTCATAAAATGTGAACAGTCTCACCCTGCGTGGCAGTACCTTTCTCATACAGCTTCAGTATTATTTGAACAATCGGGTTAAAAATGTATGTACAAGTTGGCGTCACGCAATGCAAGTAGAGCTGAGTGCTAATAGACTTGAAACAGTAATTTACAAGAGGGTAACAAGCTATAAAATTTCACTGACTATTTTAATGCAAACATCACTCACAGCTTAGTGGTATTTAAGCAACCAGCAGCTGCATAAATGTGAGAATGTTACGTGGCTTTATTTAGTTTACTTCAAAGATTGCTGATGCAAGTAGCTGCACTCGTATTAGCAAGTAATATTTTTTTGTAACCTCTCTGCTTATCTTGTAGGAGCCGAAATAAAACAATTCTACAACTCTAATACACCTAGCTACAGAAAATATTTGCATAATCTTTCTTTACAAAAGAAAAACAGCGATGCTGTACACGAAATGTCATTGGCCTTTGAATGGTCTGATATTAGTTTATGAAATTAAATGTTATCAACAAGCTTTAATATTCGTCGCTGGAAAATTCCGACATCGCAGGAAAGTTACAAAACCTGTGCTTCAAAAACGTAAAAAAAAAATAGTTGCATTGTATTGATTTTGCGACTCGCGGCTTGGGAAGCGAGCATGTTACCACTGAGCCACGAGAATTTGTTTTCTTTATTCCTGAGCTACGATAAAAACGGGAGACGACCGATTATATTTGGAAAAAGGCGCTTCACTTCACCGTTCATCGCAAATCGCAATCTCTAAAGGCCGGTTGAGACACTTGCTTTCATAAGTGCGTTTAACTGCGTTGTGTTGAGAACCGAAAGCGAGACACCAGCACATCTGTGCTTCGTATGAAGCGTGGAATCCAATTCAAGGAATCATGTTTGCACGCGATATAAGCAGCAAGAATGTCCTGGTTTCTCGCAGCCGAAACGCAGTCAAACGCAATCAAACGCAACTCTCTGAGTGCTCCAGCTGTTTCGCTCCCGGCTCTGGCCACGAGCTCTATCGATTTCACAGCACGCTGGCCGGTGGGTATATACAACCTAACCAAGTATTGATACACGGCATGTTCCTTCACCCATGCTTTGCAGGAGCCTCGATGTGTCACTGACGTTTTTTCCATCCAGCTCGTGCGGGTACGAAGTGAGTGCCGACGTTTGGAGTACGAATCCAATGAACGTGTAGCAATCCTTATCCAGCTTCTTGATTCTACAAAACATGTGTCCCGCTTCAAGAACACGTTCGCCCTCAAGCAACAGGCGGAACATTTAGTGGGCCTTGTCCACGAACGCATTGATGCTGCTTACAGACAGCACAACTGAAAGGGGGTACACACTTGTAACGGAATGCCCGGTCGAATAGAAGCTAACAAAAAAAATTAGCCTACCTTCAACGGTAGGTCGCACTTCGTAAGCATTCATTGCGATACGCGAGACAGCTGCCGAAAACGACAAGATGACCCGTACCCTCCGCCGCGCCAGTCCACGCCGCCGCGCTTCCGTGCACCGACCGTTTCCCTGCTCGCCTGCAACCGGCTAACCGGCTCCCCGGAAGCATTCGTACGGTAGCCGATTTAGGAACTCGACTGGGTCGAGTAGTGAAACGAAACATTGGGTTAAAAGAAGCCTTAAACACCCGTAGTATTAAAAAAGTGAAGACCAAGACACTCCACCCTTGACGCAGAGTGCAGAACACGGTCACGTGATCCCTCATCCTACGTCACGACGATAGGCCCGTCAGGTGGCGCCACGCCATGTTCTCGGGGCTAATAGGGAGCGTGTGCCACTTAAAGGGGGCGCGCCGGTCGAACTGATGTTCCCGCCAAATGACTCTGCTGGGAGCCGCACCGCGGCGCCACTGCCTTATCTCACGCTTGCCATTATTAGCCATTATCACTCCGCAGCCAATCAAATCGGGGTGTTACTCATTATGATCGCCGCAGAACGAATCAGGCAGCGAGAAGCATGAAAATAATAAGCCACGCCCTGCCGTTCTTACTTTGTAAGCGAGAACGGCACAACTTATTGTGTTCATGCTTCCCGCTGCCCGCTGTCTTCTTCGGCCTTCATAGCGAGTAACGCCGTAATCTGATTGGCTGCCGAGTGTAATGGGAAGCGCGCGACCAGAGCCGTATATACAGAGAGAGTTTGGTCAATGGGAGGAGCCGGTGGGAGCCGGTGTGGAATTCAAAACCCACGTGTCTGAGAACGACAGGAAGCACAAAAACGTCTATAGGCTCCCTACGGGAGCAAGATTTGCGCGTCTGTTTTCCACGTGCCGCCGCACCGCTATTTGTCGAGATCGATCACAATGAGACCAAAGAACCCTGCGCCATGCGGAAAGTCGCTTCGCCAACGTTGCACGCGCCCCGGTGTACATTCCCCTGCTTTTACCTTCTTCTCCTTCTCCTTTCCTGTTTTCCATGCCCGGCGGCGCGCGCGGCGTTGCTATTCGCCGAATTCAGTCACGTGACCGGCCACAATCAACGGAGCGCGGCTCCTACACGCGCGAGGAGTGGCTTTCCCGCATAACTTAGGATTCTAAGATGGCGGAACACGTAACTCTGGCTCCCGTAGGGAGCCTATACAAGGAACTCTACGTGCTACCAGAGCCATATAATATGGCTCTGCGTGCGACAAGGCAGCGGTGCCGAGGTGCGGCTTCCAGTAGGGTCATTTGGCGGGAACATCAGTTTGATCGGTAACGCCCCCTTTAGGTGTCGCACGCTCGACGACAGCATTACAGCGCCATAAGGGTGATTCACACACTTGCGTCGAGTCCGACCGAGTCAAACTACAACGGCTTGCGACGACGGGTTACTATGGCAACAGCTGCGTCGGCTCCAACAAAACGGGGTAAAGGCCCATACGCACATTCGCGTTTGAACGCGCTTGAGTGCGTTGCGGCGTCCTTGCGGCCAGGAGCGGTCGCTTGCGGGGCGACACGCACCTTCCCGCAACGCTCCGTAGCGCGACGCAAGCGAGTAGAGACTCGCTCAACTTTCCAAGCGTTGCGGTGCGGTCGACCAATCAGAGCCGAGAGAGGAGAGGAGGGTGACGTGTTCGCTCGCGCCACTCGGCCGACTCGGCGAGACGTATCCGACGTATCCGGTTCTCCGCTCGCAGAACTTGCTTTTCCGTTTTGGGGAGCGGTAGGAGTGTATTTTCCAAGGCTGCGATGGTTCAAGCTTGACAAAACGTCGGGGAAGCCAGCGGGATTGTCCCAAGATCGAACACTTCGACGCTGTGGCTGTGCGCCGCCATGTTGCCTTGGATTTCGCTTACTATTAGTGAGCCGCTAGCGACGATAACGCGTTCTTATTGGCTCTTGACTGCGGTTGACTGCGTGTCAACGCAACTGTGCGTACAAGTTTGGCGCAAGTGATCTTCGCAACGCAACGCGTCCACTTGCCGCTACGGAACGCACCGCGCTCAAACGCGAATGTGCGTATGGGCCTTAAAGACCGGTTTTGTCGGAGCCGACGCAGCTGTTGCCATAGCGACCCGTACGTCGCAAGCCGTTGCAGTTGCACTCAGTCGAATTCGACGCCTCTTGACTGTCGCATCGTTAACTCCCCCCCCCTCTTTCCGTAGCTAGGCAGCGCCAACGAACCAAGGTCTACTCACGGTCTCTTAATTCTCGAGTGACGGCGTCGACTCAGCGAATGACCGCTGAGCGTTCGCCGAAGAACCTGTTGAACAGGAGTTCTAGCCAATCACTGACGTCGCACTCGTTCTCTAATCTGCGTTTACGCTCGGCCCAATAGTCATTGAGTATATTACCCAGATTGCAGGTTTAACTGAGAAGAACGACCTCCAAGTACGAATCACGAGGCAAAAAGCGTGATCACACAAAAGCGACGCCCCGCGTTTTTTCAACTTGTCGGCGACAATAGGGGGGTTGCACTGTGCCGGGAGCAGGCGATCAGGTGATCAGGTCTATAACAAAGCACCGATCCTCTTGCAGGTCCTCCGACCAGGGCGAATTCTGGAGGATCCTCCTACCGGGCAGTTACTTGCTCCTGGTAACGGTAACAGGTTCCTTCCGACGGCCGTGCGTGCGACCGTTCCCGAAGTCGCCGAGCACGGGGATCCCTTGTGATTACCATGAGCCCGTGCCTCCGCCCGGTCGAAATTTTGCCCGTGGACAGCTACACAACCGAGGAGACGGCCTCCAGGCGACGCGGCGACGGCAGTACCGACAGACGCAGTTCGAGCCATTTACTTCGCGGTGCTCGGCGCATGGGCCGTGTTCTTTCTTTTCACCTGACCATTCTTTAAGTCGCCTAAACGTCACTGGTGACGTGAAAAATGTAAATTTTAGTTCATTTTCATTTAATGATTCCCGACGAATTAGCGAGAAAAGAAGGAAGTATAGTGCGTGAGCTCCCCGACGCCAACCCGCTCGTTCAGATGTTCCAACAACGCGATATCGCCATTTAAAAAAGTGTATTATTACATAAAAAAGTTCGGAGTTTTACGGCCTTTTGTATTACTAAAAAATTACACTGCACGCTGGAGGCGAGTGGCAAATATTGGGGCGGTATTCCCGAAACAATCTGGCCCAACCAGCCCAAGGATATCGGAATAGTGACTGACAAAGTGAGGACGGCGGGGCGTGTCTTTCCAGCCCTCAGCCTCCAGCACGCGCTCGTTGCCTTCCGCTGTGCTTTCGATGCGCGTGCATGCTCGAAGCACACGCGACTCCGAAGCGTCATTGAAAGTAGGTAGCTCGCGCTGGAGGCTGCAGACATAACTCCTCTCTGCCGTTCTCATGCCGTCAGTGCCTATTAGCGGTGAGATGTTTTGGTGGCGCCCTCCTGTGGTTCCCTCTCGGGACGTCGTTACCTTAGCGAACAACAAGTTAGATGGTGTTTGTAATTAGCATGGTGGAAGCCTGAAATCATTGCGCTCTGAATCCAACACTGCCAACACCGCCGAAACTGAAGTTCTTTTATTACTCTTATTTCCGTTGATGAGAAATCCTTTCCTGACGTCATAGTCAGCATTCGGCCAATCGTGGAAGGCCGACTACAGCGACGCTTTTGATCGCACACGTCGCCAATAGACCTATTGCTGTCTTACCCAAGCATCAAGGAGAATGCAGGGATTGGTGTTCCACGCGCCGCACGTGCTAGCCTCAGCAGTAGTAACTTTTCCAAAGCAAAAACCTAAAACAAATGGCATCTTGCACGCGCGTTCGTCAATGCTTTCTTTTGGTTATTTACTTTTCAATTCAATTCAATTCAATTTTATTTTCCAACACAGTAAGCTGGGGGTCCCTGGCGAAAAAGCTGCCATTGGCAGCATGAGAGTGCCTGGGGGCCCATACAGACAGCAACATATTGTGAAAAAGTACAAAAAATATGACGCGTAACAATATGAGTACACATAAACACCGTGTGAATGTATACAATTCTATATGGTACATGCCAAACACTATATAAATATTATCGACCGTTGATGGAATCATAAATGACATAGATCAAATTTTCCCACATGGCTTGTTTTCTAGAAAAAATTACAATGAAGGCTTGAACACCAAAACTTTCCCATATACAAGATAGAGACGGATGCATTATCATCTATTGTTTACAAAAAATTCTCGCATTTTTTTACTAGTAAATGTATCAAAGTAAATATTTTGCTCTAGATACTTGTTTAAAATAAAAGGTAAGTTATATGTCAGCGACTGCGAGAAGTATTCAGTGCGCCGGCGCGGCACTAACCACCTGTCACAGCTGCGGGTGCGAGGGTCACTTATTTCCTTCGATAAGTCAGATGTCCTTTTTAAAAATGATCTGAAACTTTCATTTGATAAGAACAAAGAATGCAATAAACGAAATTCATAAATATTTCTTACGCTTATTATACCATAATGAGTGTACAATAATGCGGTTGAGTGTAATCGTGGCACATTGGCGATATATCGAATCGCTTTTTTTGAAGAACAAGGAGGGTGTGTATGTTTCCTGCTGTGGTCGTGCCCCATACGAGCGTGCAGTAATTTATGTGTGAAGTGAATAGGGCATGATAAATATGAAGTTTTGCATTATATGGAAGGATGTGTTGACATCGTGACAAGGCTCCTGTCGCCGATGATAAAGACTTAGCTAAAGCTTCAATGTGATCTGTCCATGTCATATTGGCAGAAAATGTAACTCCAAGGATCCTGTGTTTGTTAACTATTTCAATAGAAGTGTCACCAATTGATAAATCGTGTATTATTTGTGTCTGCTTTTGTGTAGTTTTGAATAAAATAGCCTTAGATTTATTTGTATTTATTTTTAGACCATTCTCATTGGACCAGTGCCACAGTTTCGAAAGTTCCCTTTCAGCTTTTAAAATTATTTCATTTGTATCCCATCCGGAAATAAACAGGCTCATGTCATCCGCATAGATAACGTAGACTGCGTTACTATCTTGCTGAACAACATCATTAATATACACATTGAAAAGGAACGGTCCTAGAACACTTCCTTGTGGAACACCGGTAGTAACTAATTTGGAAGATGACATGTTATTATCTATTGCTACACACTGCTTCCGGTCGTAAAGATAAGACTGAAACAACGATTGGGCAACACCGCGGACACCGTATGCGTGCAACTTTTGTAGCAAGATCTCGTGATTTATGTAATCAAATGCCTTACTATAGTCAATAAATACTCCGAGGGTAAGCCGATTTCCTTCAATATTCTTAATGATAAGTTCCTTCATTGTTAAAAGTGCTGTTTCAGTTGATTTTCCCTGTCGAAAGCCATGTTGACTGTCTATTAGTATGTCGTGTTTAGAGAAAAAATTGTTGATGCGTGAAAAAATTATTCTCTCAAGTCCTTTAGAGAACACCGGAAGAATGGACACTGGCCTATAATTGTTAAAGTTATTTTTCTCTCCTCCTTTAAAGATGACCGAAACTTTCGCCCTTTTCATTCTACTTGGAAAGCAACCAAACTCTAGAACTAGATTAAATATATAGTTTAGACAGGGAGCAATGGCATCAATTACGTATTTGACAGGCCTTATCTGAACGTCCTCTATGTCTGTTGAGTGGGTGTTTTTAAGCTCGTAAATGTGCGACAAATCTCGATTTCATCCGTAGGTTCAAGGAACGCGGTTTCACAACATTGGTACCCGGGTTTCGAACCAGTGATGTTATTCAGCGGTCTAACCATATTCACAAAGTGCGTATTGAAATGCTCGGCTAATGTGACCCCTGAAAGTTTGTTGTTTCCTATTGTTAATTCAGTTGTGTTACATTTCGTGTTTTGTCGTTTAAGAACCTCATTTATTATCTTCCATACTCTTTCAGGGTGCTTTTTGGACACCTCAAAAAAAAGGTTGTTATAGTAAGATGTTTTTGCCTTCCTTAACTCGGCGGTTAGCTTGTTTCTATGCTTCTTAAAAGCTGCGAGTTTACACGGTTCCCTCGTATGCAAGAACGCTTTAAAAAGTTTGTTTTTTTCGTTGATCATTTTTAAATGTTCAGGTCCTATCCAAGGCTTTCTAATTTTATTTTTTTGCTTTTCGGTTATGCGAGGAAAAGCGGCATTATAATGGTGAAGAAATATTGATAAGAACTCGTCATAAGCGTCACTACCGTTGGTTTTGCTATAAACGGATGACCAGTCAGCATTTACGATATACCTACGGAAGGTATCCAGGTTTCTGCTTGATAGGCACCGATATGTTAATTTAGATTGACGTGTTTTTTCCCATGATGTAGAAGTAGAATACGCTATAAAAATGGGACAGTGATCACTAATATCATAGCAAATTGTACCTGCGACTTGAACAGGTGTGTCTATATTTATAATGAAAAGGTCAAGGATGGATTGACCCGTGAGTGATACACGAGTTGGGGTCGTGATGACATTCTGGTAACCGCACGAATTTATTCTGTTATTAAAATCACGGGCATGCGCGTTATCATCAAGCATATTTATATTGAAATCGCCTCCAATTAGCAAGCGATACCGATGAATTGATGCGAAATCTAACATTTCTTCAATAAAATCAAGAAAAACGTTCCGATTACCAGAGGGGGACGATACACAACCGCAAACATTTCACTGTTACTTAGCAAACAAAGTGCTTCATAATCTGTTGTGATAAGCGTGAATTTTTCCAGCACTTCGCATGACAATTGCTGTTTAACATGCATCGCTACGCCACCGCCTCGCATTCCACTTCGGTTTATAAAATAATGATTGTATTCATCCAAGACTAACATATCGCTATCTGTGTGATACCATGTTTCAGAAAACATAACAATGTCAAATCGGAAATTGAACTCGTCAAGAAAAGTAGAAACTTGATCCTGCTTAGGCGCAAGAGATCGCGCGTTGACATGAACAAAAGAAAGAAGGTCATTTGACTGCTTTCGTATCGCAATATCAGATGGTAATCCGTACTCTTGATAAAGAATTTTAGGGGAAAGATATAGTGATCTAGCAAAGTTTACGCTTATACAATTTTGCACAAGTCACTTTCAGATACGATGTGTACTACCGGACTTAGCTCAGTTTTGCGTGCAAAGATTTTACCGTTCCGCGTCCACAAAAATCGCCACTGGCACTCACGTTTCTTGGCAATCGCAAGAGAAAGAAGCCGTTTCAGCGCGGGACATAAGTGCTCATTCAGATAAACTTGTGCTTCATTCTCAATTCCGACATCGCGGTTCCTGATGCGACTCTTACGAGCCTTCGCAAGAACGGTGTCTCTTTTCTGCCTGCTTCTAAACTGCACGATGACGTTGCTCTTGCCCTCCTCTCGTGTTGGTACGCGATGACAAGCCTCAACATCTGCGGCGGCAATGGGTTCACCAATCACGTCACCTATCTTACCTACGAGTTCAGTGACGTTTTCATTTTCATTCTGCACAAGCCCTCTTATTTCTAAGTTAGACCTGCGCGAGTACTGCTCACACTGAACAACCCTCATCTGAAGTTGCTCAATAAGACTCTCGTTCTCTTTGCACCTCTCGCGCAAGCCCTCGTTTTCTTTCTTGAGAGCCTCCCTTTCGCCAAGTGCCTCCTCAAGTTTTTTCTTCATATCTTCAAATTCCGCGTTTATAAAATTCATGCTCTCTTGTAGCCCCCTCATTTCCGTACGGAGCTCCCGAAGCTCACTACGATCATCTCTCCCTGTCGTAGACGCCGCGGGTTTAGTCATCGCACTTCGCAATCAAAAACAGCAATTAAACTCAGCAGCAGCGACAGCAGTAATAATATGCAAGTACGGTGGAAAAAATCACCACACCAACCTGCGGAGTGAACAACACTTGTTTAGTCGAAGCGTCAGCTGGCTGTCGCTGCTGCTGAATGACGGTTCCAGCGAAGGCAGTCCTTTTTCTAGGCTTGCTTGGTGACGTCGATGGTCGACAGCGTCTTCCGGCGCTGCGTCACTCCCGGTGGAAGGGATAAGCGTGCCCAGGAAAACTGCGTGGGCGCCGATGAAATCGACAGCAAGGTCTTGATTTTCTGCGGAGTGAACAACACTTGTTTAGTCGAAGCGTCAGCTGGCTGTCGCTGCTGCTGAATCTTTTATACAGGAACTTCGAATCTTTTATACAGGAAAGGCGTGCGCGTGTGGCGCGTGGAACACCAATCCCTGCATTCTCCTTGATGCTTGGGTAAGACAGCAAATGGTCTATAGACCGATCTCACCAGCCAGTTTGACTACGCCACCGCTTTCTGCACGTGCGACAACCTCGCTGGAGCCCTGCGCGTGGGGAGCATGAGGTGGCACGAGCCGTCTTGTGCACTGCTGCCTGCCTCCTGCGAACCAAAGTTATGGCGGCATCACGCATGCGGCGAACGCTTGGTGAGATCGGTCTGTTCGATGTGAAAATGTGAAGGAGACGAGACAGCGCTTTGACGTCAAAACGCCGAGGTCTGACTGGAATTGTTGATGGGTAGACCCAAAGCTAGTTGCCTTTGCCTTTACTTACACTTGGAAAGCGTTCTATTGCCAAACGCGCTTCTCATTCGCGTTCGAACACTGGGTAGAGACAGTGGGAGCTGGCATTGCGGCTACCCACTAAACGTTCTTGCCAGAGCTCGGTGCTCCGACGTCCACGTGCTCTCACACCTCCAACTCTCTCACAGTTTCTACCCGCAGTAGTGGCCCACGGGTTGATCAACGCTATAGGGAGTATTCACTGGCGGCCATATCTGTGTGCGTGGTTGCTGAGCACGTGCTGACGGCGAGCTTCCACAGTTCTTTGCAACGTGCATTCCACACCATCAAGACTGCCGGTCTTGACAGGCTATTAATGTAAGCTCGTTCTGAGCATGCTCTCTAAACATTGACCTCAAATATGGCGTCCAATGAATGCCCCATATTGGCGACGAGATGTTTTGTGGCGCCACCTCGCGAGCGCCCTCCAGTGACGGAGCTGGTATACACTCTAAAAAAGCCCAGTGCGTCTACTTTCCCGCATAACACTCGAGAGTCAATCACCGGAGCTTACGGAGGCAGTTCAACGAATGACGATGCAGAAACATGTTTTGTCCAAGAAATGCAGTCTGAGCTGTGACATTAAGCAATGCAAGTGTGACGTTTGCATTGCTTAATGTCACAACTCAGACTTCGTTTTTTGGTCTTAACATGTGTTTCGGCATCGTCATTCACTGAGCTGCCTCTGTAAGTTGCGGGGATTGGCTCTTTAAGTGTTGTGCGGGAAAGCTCGTAGATGCACGGTGTTTTTTTTAGAGTGTAGGGTGCGAGCAGACGACGCGCCATGTCAAAGCACGGAGTGGATAAATGTTAGTTCGCATCTATGCCGGTTAAAAACGGTTTCTTTATTCAAAAAACATGTATGATGATTTTGTGAGTGATCTTTCTAATCAATAACAACGCCTGAAAGTTGCTTTTTAACTTAAAAAAACACGAAAACACTTGAAAATGTTAGAAAACAAGCCTCGAGCTTCACATTACAGCTTACCCGGTGTGCGTCAGCGCTATCATAGCATCCCTGATTCTTGTTTTCTTAGAATCTGTGGAGGCTGCTGTACAAAAAGGTTTTACATTCACCAAAGTAAATGACGTGCTGTCTTTTTAGCTGTGCACGCGCGCATGGTTGTGCTTCAGCGCGCCGCACACTTGTTATAGCTACATTGAGCTTGCCGATACCGGCGCTTCAATTCAGGTGTGACTCCACAGTTGCTGACGAGCAAATGCTCGTCAGCAAATGCCGCTTAACTCCTCCTGCATCGAATACGTGGCAAAAAATTTCACATCGCGACTTCGGCTCAAAAGAAAAGCAGAAATTTTCATAAATTCTTAAATTGTCAGACAGTGACCGGCAGATTCAGGTGGTTGATCAATTTGTTCTATCCAATAGGGAGTATTCACTGGCGGCCATAGCTGTGTGCGCGAATTCTGAGCGCGTGTTGATGGCGAGCTTCCACAGTTCCTTTGCAACGTGCAATCCGCACCATCAAGAGTGCCGGTCTTAGCAGCCTATTGATGTGAGCTTGTTCTGAGCATGCGCTTTAAACAGCACCCACAAATATGGCGGCCAGTGAATACTTCCTATAGACCGATCTCACCAAGCGTTTGGTGCATGCGTGACGCAGCCATAACTTTAGTTCACACAGGAGACAGGTGGCCATGCACGACACGGCTCGTGCCGTCTCATGATATGCACGCGCAAAGCCGCAGCGAGGTCGTTGTACGCGCAAAAAACTAAAGTTCCCTGCATGTATCGCGGCAGCGGTGGCGTAGCCACACTGGCTGGTGAGATCGGTTTATTTTACTAAGAATTGTTTACAAATCTAAAATCGTTCGCTGAGAAACGCATCACGCATTATGCGCATTTGGCTCCGCAGAATTAAACATAGAAACAGTAGAAATTCACAGCAGGTGTACAGCTAATGTTTTGGGGCGCTGAAATGTCACCGACTTACTAGATTCAGGACTTCGATCGCGAGGGGTCTCGCATGTTCCGCGCCGAGCGTTTAAATAAACGGGTATTTAATTAAAACGACTCGGAAAGCCATACACCACTTCTTCCAGCCACAGTTATTCCGTGGAAATGTTTGTTTACTGGTTTACAAAGTTCCAAAGGAATCAACTTGGAACTAATAAGAGACCAGCACTCACAGAACACATTGAAACCAGCAGGATAGACAGAGTCGCTTTCACTGAAGTGTTTATCACACACACGCGAGGTTCTCGAATTTTGTTTTCCTATTCAATTTGATGAGACATTCTTTTCTCAGTTTTATTTCGAGCGAATCATGATACAAAAATACACCCTATTCGGCGTGGTAGATGTTGTAGTGGGGTAAAGCGCTGGATATTCTATTTTCATCCTCCAGCTTTTTATACCGGGGTAGAGGGCAGCACACCACCATCCGAGCACTTTGACACCTCAGCGCCAAAAGTGTTTGACGGCACGACTCCGTGTGCCACGGTTTCAAGCTTAGGTAAAATGTCCTACAACAAATATCGCTTCACCAAATAAACACAACGAGTAAAAAAAATGTGAGCTATTCTACTCTGTGAGGTGGTTGGCCAGCGAAGCTGTGAAGTACCACCACAAATGATTCACCAAGAGACACACAAAAACACTTCACCAAATGTTTATTTACAGCATATATACATCATTTTGAAACTGTAGTGACGGCAGCTTTGTGATCACAATGATACACACTAATAGATTCCCTTACAACTTTGGTGAGATTTTTTGCTAAAGTTAAATCTATACATATATTGCTTTACATATATAAAAGCTGCTTTTTTATATATACAAAGCAGTGACGTCACCCGACTGGAGCGGGAGAAGGCCCATTGTTTTCGGATGTATCTCCTTATCACATGTTTCGACGTCTTTCCTTATGAAAATGCATATCAAGGTGACGGGGCGTATATTCATTTCCATACAATGGAGCGCTTTTACATGTAATTTCTTACTTTTGGTTTTGCACACGGATACCAAAAATACATGGATCCCTGGTCATTTACAGCTTCGCTGTAAAACAGGCTGTGCTGTTTGGGTAACCCAAACAGAACGTGAAGCAAGCTGACTATAAAAAAAAGCCGAGGGATCCAAAATCTGCGCGATCTGTCCCAGTTTGTCTTACTCGTGTTATCACAAACGATGATGATGATAGCTAGATACACGTCCCCTGTCAGTATAAACGGCTCTGTCCCCTGTAGTTCGCGCACGCCGCCAATTGTCGATGGCAGGTTAAGAGTGAAGTGGAAGCTCCTCCCACCTTTCTTCACTTTAACCAAATACTTTACTTTACACCGTTTCACCTTATGTTGTACCGCAGCGAAGGCTAGAAGCGCGAGCTCATAGCGTTGGCAGCTGCCCTTGGTGCACGAGAGCTTGTGCCGCCGAGGTGTGCCCTAGAGCAAGGAGCTCGCGCTGAGCCTTCCTGCGGTACAACACAAGGTGAAACAGAGTATAAGGGAATACAGGACACTTACCGAGAATACATCGAAAAAGACGACAACGAAGATCCCCCGAAACACGATTGACGGTGGCAGCAATACCGTCTTGGCGTCCGCGACTCCGTCAACCGCACTGCATTCTAAGACCTCGCCTTCGCGTGCTCTGGCGGCGAGAGGAGGCGAGTGCGGGAGAAAGAGGCGTCGCTCAATAAACCACTCCACCAGGAGTGGTCTATGGCGCTGCCGTCGTTCTGTCTAATGCAAATGGGGAGTGTGTCCTGCATTTCCCTATAGTCGGTTACAAGTCAAGAAGGTAGCGGCAAATGCCCCTCAAAGGGAATCTTGTATTCCTCCGCCACCAATCGCGTCCCGTTGTTTCCGTGACGTCACGACCTGCCCGAACCAATCTTGTTTTGGCAAATGAATATTTTCAACATGGCTGCCGGGCAGATTTTCTACGACTCCAGTATCTTGCAGCAATTATTCTGTGTTTTTAATGCGGTTTTTCACTTACCCGAGCATACGTCGCTAAGTCGTAACCGCGTCCACTTTTATTCGCAATAGGTTCTGCGCGACAGCGTGAGAATCCAGCGATAGCATTGCCATCGAAAATTTCGATGCGGGAGTAAGGCCTAGCATCGTACATACGTCGAACGCCGTCTGCTTCTCTGCCTCAGGTTGCGCCTCAACATCATGACGGCATCGGCGTTTCTTCGCAGTGGTTTCCGTGGAGCGACGTTAAAATGCAGCGGTCACCAAACTCTTCTTTATAAGTGTAGTGGGCTGTGCAGGAGGGGCATAAGTGAACCGCGAACACAGTAAGTGTCTTCACCCGATTTCGACCGTATCTTTGCTGGCGTTAATAAATAGTCTGTCTACTGAAATGACGCCTTCGAAGCAGTATGTATTCATCTGTGAAACGTGGCGTCCTTGTCAAGTTTCCGCGTCGCAATCAGCTGCACGGTAATCTATGACTGCGATAGTACCCGCGGGTGCACCCTCGTTCGCAATAATGAGCTGTTACATACATGTGGCATACAAATGATAAAGCCAGTGATGCGTATGTTACAAACATTTAATTGATATTGTTTTGGACGTTAAGAAGCTGATGTCTTCTTTTGGAAAAAATATCAGAGAATTTGAGGGAAGCAGATTTGGTTCTCTCAAATGCTTCCGAACATTCTGCTTGCTCTCAGAGGCCCTGTCAGTCGTATGTTTATGCTTCGAAACCCGGGTACGTGACGCGTGTACCCCCACTCGCGTCGCGTCGCGGCCTCGGGTATTACCGGTAAACACGCACCAACTTTTCCAATTTACTTTAGAAGGAAAATGTGTCCACAATATTGGATCGCAGCATTGGTTTAATAATTTGTAAAAGATGAAAAGTATGTCAATAAAAATTGATTGCAAGGGCAGCTTCCCGCTTCATGAATTGTGGCTTTCTTATATGCGAAATATTTGTTTAAATCAAAAATTGAAAACATACCGAATACTCAGATGTCCTGATCTTGGTCCGAATGCAAGTGGCAGAATGATTTGTCTTTATAACAATAAAATCAACAATGTTTGAATCAAGCAACAGCTCAAACCGCCTAATTACATTTCTGATGTATGTTTATCTCTGCATTATACCAGGCCGTAGCCGCGAACGAGCTCTTCAGAGTCTGCCATCATCTTTCTGGTCTACCTTGGCAAAGACAGACTCGTGTAAAAAACATATTGAGCTTCTTGGAGGCAACTTCGCAGTCCTCATTGTCAGAGCTTCCATGAAACCATCGGAAAGAAGGGTCCCTGTCGTTTCATCGACACATGTTTCATCAACTTTTACGACTCTCGTTTCATCGACACTGATTGTTTCATCGATACTACCACACCGTGCTGTGAAGTTTCATCGACACACAAATTGCACGCTGTAGGAACATTTTGTTGTGCGTTTATCACTGGGGCACATGTTAAACTATCCGACCCACCCAGTTCACGACGCTTTGCGGCGACAGTCTCCAGCAGTTCATTACAAAAATGTGGACCCACCCAGCCCACCTGTACATGCCGCTTCGCAGCAGCGTGTAAGGGTGGTCCTGCCCCCGTGCATGTACCCGTACCCTTGCTCACCAACAAACCAGCGCACCCCTAACCAAACAAAAATGTTGTCGACGAAACATAGCAAGATATGTCGATGAGCGAGTGTCGATGAAACAATCTGTTGATAAAACGTCGCAGCGTTGATGAAACGAACTGTCGGGGAAATGTCATTTGATGAAATGAGTGGCACCGCACAAAAAGCCTGTTTCCGAGCCGCGTTACTTAAACACTATCGCAGGCATCATTTTTAGATACCCATTGCCAGACAAAATGCACTCTAAACAAAAAAAAAAGAAAATGAATTTCACGTCCCTCTGCTGTTAAAGTTCACGACCTGGAATTGGATAAGGAGCCATCAGGCAAATTTGAAATGGTTCTGGACTGGACAAGATGGACTCGTCATCGGCGTTATTGGTTCAAAATTATGACGAGTACAGCGGGCTCGGGCCTGAGAGCTAAGGGTTAGCGTGGGGCTCCCCAAGCCGAGGGGTATGGCGAGTGCACACCGACAGTGGGAAGCGACCACCTACCTATCTGATCTCGTTGCAAGCCTTAGACCTCAGCCTTCAAAGGGCTCTGCATGATTCGTCGTATGGGATAACTTCTTAGCAGCCCATTAGACTGATCCTACAATTCCGCTCCAACAGTACATCCCCAGGCCTTCCAGGAGGCGACCCACTTGATCCGGGTGCGAGAAGGGACCCCAAATCGTGACCTGCACTATATATTTGACCTCTGGGCCAGCTGATGGGGGCACTACAGCAGCACCAACGGAAAAGGGATTACGCCTGTTACAGACTATAGCATCACAAAACCCAGAAATACCTCCATTCATTCTAAACCAGTTTTAGAAGCCACCCAAGCACTCAAAAACGACCTTTCAGTACTTCACAACTCTGTCCTCGGCAACAAGTCTGGCTGCAATCTGTGCATTATGGTTCTTATCGGCTTTAAAAAGGTTTGATTAAATCCTCTACATTGCACTAGTCCGGGAGGCTCAAAACTGAGGTCTCTATGGAAGACCGCTTCACTTCATCACAGCGTTTCTGCAAGACGGACGATATCAAGCTTGAGTCGAACTGAACTAGGCCCAGTTACTGGCATTGGCATTCCCCAGATCTCCGTCCTCTCACCAATTCTTCATCAATGTTGTAGCCGACTTTTCCTCACGTCAAGCAATCGGTGCTGTTTTTACGATATATTTCAAGCGAGTACAATGGCGCCTCTGAAATTCAGGAAATCTATGCCACACCCCTTCAGACCGCACTTCGGCGCACAGGGCAGCCTGCTCCTCATCCACCACGAGGTGTTAGCCAACTCGCCGAAGTGCGACCCAAGAGTCATAATGGCCGTCGACTTCAAGGGAACTTTCGACGTCTCTATTATGCTTCGAAACGGAGCACTAGCACTGGGATTTTGCTCTCCACTGTGCTAACACAAGGTATTGTTATTCCCAGGGTGGCCTCAGTCGTGTGAATGGCCACAGACGTCCCGTTTATGTTTCGAAACAGATCATTAGCAGTTAGAGTTAGCTGCCCACAGTGCTGACGCACGTTATTGTTATTCTCAGAGTGGCCTCGGTCGTGTGAATGGCCACCGACGTCCAGTTTATGCTTCGAAACAGATCATTGGCAGTAAGAGTTAGCTGCCCACAGTGCGGACGCACATTACTGTTATTCTCAGAGTGGCCTCGGTCGTGTGAATGGCCACCGACGTCCAGTTTATGCTTCGAAACAGATAACTGGCAGTAGAGTTAGCTGCCCACAGTGCTGACACACGTTATTGTTGTTTTCAGAGGGGCCTCGGTCACGTGAATGGCCACCGACGTTCAGTTTATGCTTTGAAACAGATCATTGGCAGTTAGAGATAGCTGCCCGCAGTGCTGACGCACGTTATTGTTATTCTCAGAGTGGCCTCGGTCGTGTGAATGGCGACCGACGTCCAGTTTATGCTTCGAAACTGATCATTGGCAGTTAGAGTTAGCTGCCCGCAGTGCTGACGCACATTACTGTTATTCTCAGAGTGGCCTCGGTCGCGTGAATGGCCACCGACGTCCAGTTTATGCTTCGAAACAGATCACTGGCAGTATAGAGTTAGCTGTCCACAGTGCTGACACACGTTATTGTTGTTTTCAGAGGGGCCTCGGTCATGTGAATGACCACAGGCGTTCCCTTTAGACTTCGAAACAGAGCACTGGTACTGCGATTTCGCTCTCCGCTGTGCTAACACACGGTTTTGTTATTCCCAGAGGCCTCAGTCGTGTGAATGGCCACAGATGTCCCATTTATGCTTTAAAGCAGAGCACTGGCAGTGATCTGTTGTGTCGTTTTCTTAGACAAAAAAGAGCTTATTTGCAATCAAAATTCTATTTGTTGCGTAGCAAAGATGTTTGGACAGCGGGAAGGGCCAATATGGCATCTGATGTCTTTGCCG
Source organism: Ixodes ricinus (assembly GCA_037355805.1). Lineage (NCBI taxonomy): Eukaryota > Metazoa > Arthropoda > Arachnida > Ixodida > Ixodidae > Ixodes > Ixodes ricinus. Next base: position 19,587 of record JAZHYW010042555.1, on the reverse strand, counting down.
TAGATGGGCTGCAAACTTTTGTTTTCGCGAAGTTGAAATCTATACTTGTGATTCATGGCACAGTGCAATGTATAGACCAGCTTAGACATTATCGCAACAAAAATAAAAAGTTTGTCTGGTGGCTGCATATCGAAATGCTATACGGCAACGAGCAGAGAAGCATGACAACATGAGACACGGGAGGTCAGTGGTGGACAAGAACAACAATCCGATTTTAAAGCATATGAGTGGTCCTTAAAAGGACCGTTTTGTGTTCCGAGATGTTCCACGATTTCTCCATAATGGTGGCGTTAAGCTTCGTCAAAGGGCTCGACACCAGACAGGTCACTCTCGGATGGGGTGTCCTCTCCATCCAGCTGGATGACGATGGGCTGGATGTGGGCACTTGTGGCACCGCCTCGTCAGAACGTTGCTTCGATGTCAATAACGTGCCTGACAGCATTAACCCAGTTGTCAGTGGTGATCTTGTCAACTTCTTCGTTGAGGAGTGTCCCCACGTCGACAATCTTGAACGTCGTGTTTCGGGCAGCAACGCCGTTCTTGATCTGCGCCCATATCAGTTCAATGGGGTTGAACTCGCAGTATGGTGGGGGTTGAACTCGCAGTGATATGGTGTAGCCTGACCACAGTGCAGCCAGCCGTCTCGGCAGCAGTGTCCACACGGTACTTTAGGTGCTGTGGCTTCACCAAGGCCACAATGTCAAGCAGCTGCTTCTTCAGCATCTTGGGGTCCCATGAAACGTTTTTAGACGTCAGCCACTGTCGGATGTCGTCCTTGCGGGAACTCGTCGTCGGCACTGCTTCCAACCGCCGTGAATGGTAAGAAGCGTTGTCCATGACGATAACGCTTCCTGTCGGCAGTTTGTCGAGGACACCGTCGAACCACTTCTCGAAGCGGGCGCCATCCATTTCCTCGTGGTAATCGCCGGTCTTTCGTCCACGGAACACGTCCAGGCAGCCGTCGACGAAGCCTTCATCGCTGCCGATGTGGGTGACAATAAGACGCTGGCCCTTCACCGATGGCTGCTTGAGGCCAGTCGAGAGACCACGCATGAAGGCGTCGTGAGACGAGGCCACGGTCGTGTCTACCCACACCCTTGAGACAGTGTTGCCCTGCCGTCACCCACGTCTCGTCCAAGTAGAAGATCTTTCGACCATCTTGTCGGTGACGTGCGATCTCATGCAGGTACTTCTGCTGCCAGGCGACGATGTCCTCTCGTTCAATCAGCCACGAGTTTTGTTCCCTCTTGTCATGCTCGAATCCGATGTCGTGGAGAAGACGACGCACAGTCCAAGCCTTCAACGAGGGAAGTTCAGTGCTCGTGCAGAATTCGGCCGTTATCTTCTTGACCGTGGGGACCTCGTTCCGTCGAAAGAAACGGTGAGACGCACGATCTCAGCGCGCACAACGTGAAGTCGCCGTACCTGACTTTGCGCCGCCTCTTGCCTTCACTTGCTGGGCGCTTCCGAGAAGGTGTCACAACTTGTCCCTCGGTTTCTTTCGCCTGCTTCCTAATCTCGAGGACGGTGCGTACACCAACGCCAAGCAGTTTGCTGACTTTGATGCAGGACTCCTCCACAGTGAGGCCGGGCTGGCCGGGCTTGGCGGGTGGTTCGTGTCGCACCTGAACGTACGCGTTCATTATCAGCTGGCGTGCAACTCGGTTGAGGACATCGCCGCTCTTATGCTTCTTGTAGAGGCGCTTTGGCGTAGACGGCGAGGCTGCACCAGACTCTCTTGACGAAGCAGAATCAGAGGAATTGCATTCCGCTGTCTCCACGTTGGGATTCATAACGGAAAAGGAAAGACGACTTCGGATTTTTCAAAACGCGAATCGCAGGGGCTTTCAAAACCCGAAACGCACGGTTTTTTTAACAAACGCAGCAAATGCACGGAATGTACCTAATTCGTGTAGGAAAGTTATCAAGCTAAAACCAACAACCATATATGCATTACTTATAAAAGTTACAATTCTCGTTGCACTGAAGCCTTCTTTTTACTTCAACCTTTCGGAGCGAGTAATTTGCCTCGGCTAGGTGGCGCAAGCTGCCGCCCGCTACAAGGTCTGTCGGTTGTAAATATCTATCCATTGAAGCAGAAGGGGCGTTTTCAGCGAACTATTATCTCGACTGCGGAGGCGTCTGAAGCGGGCGCATCACGCTTATGGGGAGGAGCTTTTCTACTACCTTCTTAACTTGTAACCGACTATAGTAAGGTAGTTGATTTAACAGAGCAAACGCTGGAGAGGAGGATGCCTCCTCTCCAGCAATCGCTGTTGTGTTAAAGTTGAAACACGTGGGAGGAGGTTATTTCGTCTTCGCTCTTAACCTGTCACCGACTATATTTCCAAGTTATAACTGATTTTCTGAAATTCTAGATGGTAAAAATGCCGGCCGATGAACCTCTTATAAATTAATACAAGCAGGGGAATGGCGTTAGTTACCCCAAAACCGGGCGAAAACGGCCCCCATTTTCCCATTAAAAATTTCAGAAAAATCGCCTTTAACTTTTGACAGAAATAACGGTCAGAGTTCTGAAACTTTGGCGTCTGGTTTGGCTACATTTGGGCGGAAAATGAGCCTTCTGTGAGGCAAAATCTATGTTTGCCGTAAAATAAAAAAAATGAAAAGATTTGTTTGTTTTTTTGGCGGGGAAGGGGGGGGAAGCCTGTAGATGTTTTTAGGAACTCACTTTAGAGTCACTGACAGCTGATGAAACGCAGGACACGGCGAGTTTCGAGCATCTGATTATATCTCTGCAGCCAATGAGAGTGCGGCATTAGACGTTCAAAACGCCGAAGAACCAATCACGAAGCAAGAAACGTCAACGTAACAAGCGACACACGGCGATGATTCTTAAGCCGTCCGTGACTCTGCAGAGAATCATGTTTCAGCCGCCAACCGCAATGAAGGTTTGTCGAAGGGTGATATAGCTTCGCGCCAGCTGGAAAGCTTTCTATACAGCCTGAACCTTTCATGTCGTACTCTTGGTTGTTTGTGAACATCCAAGGAGGGTATCGGCCAACTGCTTGCTTTGAACAGTGTCACGCACACATATAGGGCGAAACTCAAACAAACCATGGAAATGACGCTGCCACACTTACAAGTGGCACCGCATAAAAAAAGAACTTGAAATATGCTGGAAGATGACACCCGTAGGCAGACCCGACAAAATTATGAGTGTATGTGGTATCATATGTGAGTAGCAGCTAGTTAAACACGCGGTTCGTTTGTCTTAATCGTTTTGCGTAAGAAGAACACTATGTTCTTTTCTTGTATACTTGCATTTATTCCCGGACACTAATACGAAACATGAGTATGACATATAAACCGCTTAAAGGCATCTCCATGAAAAAGTATTTTGGCACACCGTTCATTGGCTTATTTATGATTTTTTTCACAATTGAATACCGCTCACAAACGCTCTGTAGAACGCCGCTGTACACAAATTTCAGAATAATATTGATAAATCAGCTTAGCCATAACACGTTGCATTATATTCAAATTCTTATAATTTGGAGGCTTCTTACTCTGCATTGGTGTCTATCGAAATGCGTATCGGCGAAATGTTTCAGCGTAGCTTCAACGCTAAAAATAAATATACGAGTTGATCGTTGAAGGTACGAATTCATCAACGTTGCCTCGGTTCGTTAACTTCCATCGACGAAAAGAATGACGTGAGTCTGGTTTCCGCTGTACGGCGGGAGGGAGCGGTTCACGTGACCATGAAGGGCATACTGGTGCCACACGAAGCACACTCCGATGCTCAGCGCCAGGTTCAGCAAGGAAGGGAACAGCTGGTGCGTTGGACATGGGCAAAGAGGTTGGCGCGTCACAAGCCGCACCGAGGCTGGACTTCTCTGCCATCGGCACAAACAGTTGCGCGCTTTATTGGAAACTCCCGCTGCACGCACGTATAAAGGCTGCGGCAGCGCCGAGAAGTCAAATTGATAGAACGGATGTCTAGACAGCGGGAAGTTGGTTATCCTATAAGATGGACGGAGGAACCTATCTTCTCGATCATACACGCGGCAATATTTTATTCTGAAATTTTATGTATGCAAAGGTTATACCTTGCGATTAACTTTCAGTTCCGTTTTAGCTAAAGCATTGTTTATAATTTTAGTGACGGAGTGTCAGATCGTAGGCTAAGTCCCAGTTTTTAATGTTCCTTTTCCCAAAAACAAAAATTTAGGGTGCTCATTTAATTTGGCTTGTATCTTTCACATCAAACTGGCTTTAAACTGAACTTAAGAAAATGAGTTTTAACATGCAGAAAGCAAGAAAAATATTGTTCTTTCTTGTCATAAGCCATAATTGAAAGGTTATTTTTATTTTAATTCTTTTAAACATTATAATGTAGTGAACACTTCAAAGTTTTAGGTTTGAACCGTTGGCAAGATAAGTTAATACAAGCTGTAAAGGTTTTAGTGTAATCAGATAGGTAGTTTCTTCCTCAAAGTTCCGAAAATTGCAAAGATGTTCATATAAAAAGAAGACAATTTTATGTCTCCACACAAAGGCAAATGGCCAGGGGGCACGGAATTTGGCGTCATATTTAGGTTGCTTGGAGTGCTCGTTCGGAGTCACCGCTTCCTAGTTTTGTTCCTCATAGAGCTTATTTTTTTTTTCACACAAAAACTGCAAAATCGTTTCTCTTTGTTTGTTTACACTACCCCCCCCCCCCCCGTTTATTTGTTAGTGGTGTGGTGACTTATGTCTTCACGCACGAGGGCCAACCTGGTAAGTGCAGTCTGAGGGGATTCTAAGTTTCAGGGAACAAAGTATTAAAAGAACCATGAAATGATTTTTCAACTTCTTTCCTAGCTTTCCACCTCAACTAAAAAGAGAAATGAGAAATCACGTGGTCACCCGACGCGAGGACTCCAAGCTTTCAAGGTGTTTTTTAATAAGCACACCATGAAACCTTTCATTAGCGAGTAATGATAAGTGACGTCACGACACTCAATGACCACCAATGCGAATCCCGACATTCGTCGACGGATTGATTGTTGACGAGCGCATGCGTCCGAGTGGCGTAGTGCTTGTGTCTAGTGCGTGAGCTGGGTTCGGCTTATGCGCTTGGGTGCCGCGGATGCATCGCAGTGAAAAGGCGGAAAGCTTACGAAGGAAAGGAGGTAAGAAATAGTCCGCTATGGTTTTAAGTGTTCGTACTGAAAAACTTGCTTTCCACCCACGTGTTGTAGTTTACTTTTGGTCCACTAAACAATATGCGATTAGAAAGATCCCACTATAAGATCATTTATCCCTGCCCAAATGTCAATCTGATGATCCTATTAGCTTTCGCACCGTTGAAGAGGAACTATGAACTGTGTAGGCTCGTTTAGTGCAAGTATCGTGCATGACTACATGCACGTGCTTATGGCTTCGATTAAAATGTCTCCATTAAAAAGTCTAGGGTGCTTTCATGTGTTCTTTGCTTAGGGTGATGACATCTAGTCATTTGTTACAAACGCTTTTTTTGTACTGAAGCGCGTGAAAGAGCGTCTACATGCACGGGCTCTTGACATTGACTGTGCTACCAGGGACATTTTATTTTCGACCATTTCTTTGTATTTTTCCTATGAGCACGTGATGTCAGCTTCGGGTACTACAAAATATGTCATCATCCTTAACAGGAGGACAGTAATACCCGTGCCACACGGGCAACTCGAATGCCATTTACAACGAATGACAATTGAACGATCGGCCAATCAGCGCGCGACACTCCGAGCGTGGGGAGTTCCACGCGCGACAGATCGCGAGCCGATTCGTCGATCACACGAATGTCATTCGTTGTAAATGGCATTCGAGTTGCCCGTGTGGCACAGGTATAAGAGACCCTAGGAAAGCGATGAATGCCGTTTATCGCCTCAGTGGAGAAAAGTATGGTTATAAACGAAACGTTACGTCAGATAGATCATTGTAGAAAAATTCCATCACCTGTTCCTCAGCGAGCCTCCAGCAGGTTAGCTGTTGCTGAGGCCACACTAGAAACGGAACGTCGCTTTTTAACCCCTATTTTCCTTTTCCCCAGCTGTTCACCGCTGCTCCGCCGACGATTAGTCCGTCTCGTTTTTCCTGCTTTTCTGTTATGTTCATGTTCAAGCAATCGCCATGAACATCTGGCATAGCTTTTGAATATAGTTTTATCATGCGAGATTTCTATTGAAGATGTGGGTTTATGCAGTTTAGGTGAAAGCTTGGGTGAGTTGGGGGATGCATGATGTCATGATTTCAAGGGTATTGTTCTTCAAAGCGGTAGCTTTGTAGGGCCGGCCAACCTCAGGAGCCGCGTAAGCACGAAATGCCAGTCCGCAAACGCTAAACGTCCCTAAAAAAAAAAAAAGAAAGAAAGAAAACGGCAGTTAGTGCCAGGGATTGAACCCCGGCAACCGGCGTGGAAGCCGAGTGCGCTGCTGACTGAGGTACGAACCCACCACGCAAGAACGGGAGGAGCAAAAGCAGGTGCCGTGAGAAAGCGCAGGGAACGGAGAGGGGTGGAAAGGGCAGGAAATCGCGTTTCCCCTCTCTTGGCGACCCAGCAAATTTGGCGCAAAGGCTTTGTATCCGGGTGGTGCTGAGTCAGGGAAGCGCGCCCAGCGTCACAAAGGGAAATGAAGGGACGCAAATCTGTTTTCATACAAAACCCTGCCTAAGAGCACTACCCACCCCTGCCACTGAAAGATTAAGGGTCATCCTGCCCTAGACACCACCAGAACAAGAGCACCATCCACCCTATAAAGCTACTGCATCAAAGTGTGTTTGGCAGAATGATCAAACATGCATCAAATCTTTTCTTTTACTATTTTTTATTTCTTTTTTGCGAATAAGTTGAAAAATAATATACTAAAGTTGTAAGTCAGCGCCTATCATTTATTTCTCCTCTGTGTATCCCTGTTGTGCTCTCGTCCTTTTAAGCTGTTGCCTCCTACGATGCCGTTCTCTGGATAGACATCGGAATTGCCTTGGACTCTAAATGCCGAATCAGAGCTCATTTTTCTTCAATTTAGGTCGGCTAGCTATGAACGAGATTTAGGGTTGTTGGCTCTGCTGTTTTTTTCCGCAAACAACGAGAGATTGAAGGACGCGGCTGTGCCATCGCTGTTGTCGCACTGCCAGTCGATCATGGGGCGCAGCAGTTTCAGCTTCTAGACTATTACGCATTGATACGGCATGTGATCTTTTTATCCAGGAGCAAATAAAAAAGTAGAGCGATGGATCCACAGCAACTATGCTGTCCGCAGTGTGAAAACAATAAAATTTCGGTTTCAGTTCAACGTAATCCAAGTCTTTTTTCAGTCGTAAACCTAATGAATGCGCATTATTGTTTATCACAGTTACTACATAAATGTATAAATCACAGCAGTAAATCAGTAAATTAGGAACAAGCTTTTCTCTTTTTTAAAGATGGTTCTGCAACTGAGCACGCCGAATATTTCGCAGTACGAACTGCCATGTGAACTGAATATAAGGGCGCATAAAAGCCGGTGAAATTTTCAGCATGACAAAAACCTGACTTGGCGCGGGTAAAAACGACACATACAAGTGTGACTCCCACTGCCGTTCCTTTGAGCCGGTAGTTTCAGTTTCGCGGTATGCCTCACCAGCAAAACTTTGCAATCAGTGAAAAGACGGTGAGAGTGCAGGCGAGCTGGTGGTAGCTAATCATGTTGTATTACACCTGAGACTGCGGTGGATGAAATTAGAAGAACTTTCAGTAGAAGGAACAGACACAGAGAACGTCTCTGTGTCTGTTCCTTCTACTGAAAGTTCTTCCAATTTCATCCACCGCAGTCTCAGGTGTAATACAACATGATTTGAAATCAGATATTTAGAAAATTATTAACGAAAAAAATATGTCGGAATTCATGTGTGCTGACCAGTCTTGGACACGTAACTCGAAATAATTATTTGATTACGATTACAATTACCCTCTGTTGAAAGGTATTCAATCAAATTACTTGGTTACTCTAGAAGAAAAATAATTGGTCGTTACTTGAAAAAGTAACTGTTGCTTTTAGATGACTTAAGATGTTCAAAATGACAGTAGTTTTTGGCCGGTCTTAGAACGGGGCTTCTGTAACGTCGACTAATGGTTTATAACCTACGAACTATAAAGTACTTATCTTCTTAATCCATCAATTTTTGTAAAACATCCCCTGTTGAAGATTTGGTTCGAGCGTTTCTCGGTAGGAAACGTGTGCAAAGGGCGCCATAAGAAAGGAGAGTAAAAAAGTAATGGTTACAATAATTTCAGTACTTCCAAAAGTAATCAAATTACCTTTGTGATTACTTTCTAATACGTGTAATCAAATGATTACAAAATTAGTCCAAAAACGAAGATACTTAAAACTGCATCCGTTTAGAAATGCGAAGGCATTCCATTCCTACACGCAGCGGGCAACGTCTTCCCTGTGCCCACGGTGCCCTGGCGGTGACATCACGCTGCCCCACAGCGCATGCGCGGCGAACTCCGCCGGCTCCACGGCTTCCGTGCCGAAGCGTCTGCGTTGCTGTGCTTTCGGCCAATGGGACTTTAGGTGCCGTTTCGCTAAGCAAATGAGGGGTGCCGTTTCGCCCAGCCAATTCAGGTGCCGTTTTTTGCTGCCACAGACAACGCTGGCTTCGCTCCATGGAAGTGTTGATGCTTTCGCATTAAAGACTAGTCGATTACAAGTCTGACGCTTACTTAGTTTAATTGAAACTATAATTTACGCAAAATCTGCAAAAAAAAAACTACCCTAAATATTTTTTTCCTTAAGTGTTTTGGTAGGATCGCTGTGTAAAAAACCACCTTTTTAACATTTGTTTAGTGCCATTTCTGTGTCGTAAGAGAAACTTTGAGTTAGAAAAGATTTAAATATTTTGGCACGTTCAGCCAAAGTGGAAGCATGTTTTGTAATCGCCCCTAGAGATGTAAACTCCCGTAATGTATTTATAAGTGCATGCGTTGTAGACATATGTCACAAAAGGAACTTTCCCCGGAAAAAAATAAATAGTGCAATATAGTTTCGTCCTTACACTCCAAAATTATTTTTAAATGTTCTTATATTTTCACAAGTTGTCTCGAAAGAGAAGCACGAAATAGAAGCATGCCACAGTACACGAAATGAGTGTCGCAACCCAAATATTGTGCAATATTTATTGAGGGGGGGGTGTTCTATAGCCACTTTAATTAATTTCAGTATCCCATCAATATATTTGACCGTTCACCTTAAAAACGCTTACATACTTTGCGCAATGCAAGCGTCAGCGAAGGTACCACGGACTTTTCGAAAGAGCAAGAAATACTGTTCAGGGTGTACCCAAAAACAATTCACAGTATTTTTATCTTTGTTCTTTTGCCACCAGGAAATCTCCGTCCAAATGTAGCGCCAGAGTTTCAACCCAATTTCCGAAGTTTCGGAGTTTGGCGTTATTTGATTTTATGAGTTATTAACGATTTGCTGATGCTTACAGTAGGAAAATGACGACAGACGAAGTCCATGAACGCGTGGAGATGAATGGCGACAACTACCGGAAATTCAGGACGCCATTTTCCAAGTGAAACTTAAAAAAAAAATGCTAGTGCTACATTTGGGCGGAGCTGAGCGTTCGGCAAGAATTATTTTTGCGGTAAAAATATTACTGGAAATGTTTTTTTTCAGGGACACGTACGCTGAATGTAGTCGTCAGTCATTTATGCTACAGCAGAAAGAGCTGATTGAAAATTCACCGAGAAAAGCAATCACTTATCTTAGCCCTCAAAAGCTAAAAGTGCATTTTCTTTTATTCATGAACAAACTCTCTAGGTTTAGAACACGCGCTGTTCAATCTTTGAGAAGTTCTCCTCGATTTCGCGACATCAAAAATGATGAGTGAACGTGCTTTAAAATGAATACTCAAATTTTAGTTCCCGCGAATAAAGAGATGTTGCTTCGTCGTGCATTCTGCGTTATTCAAGCACTCATCAATATGAGCGTATGCGGGAAAAAAAGCAACATTATAATTTTAGCAATTTACACTGGCGGTGCACCCGGGCCCAAGAAAGATCACTCTATAACCGTACCATGAAGCAAAATAGTGCTTTATTTTTTTTGCTTCTCTCAAGGAAATGTACATTAATAAATAATAATTGGGCGTATTGCATAGACATCAAACAGAATACTCGGGTAACGTTATCTCGAGTAATTAAAATAAAATGCTGGGCACTCGAAAAAAGGATAAATTTCTATGGCACTTCCCTAAAAGGCCACGGATGCTCGCGAATGAATATATTGGAGGATTAAGCTGGAATATAGTTTGGTTTCTCAGCGGTAATTTTACCAGAAGAGCTGCTGGAAACGCATGCAATTAGTTTACTAGTTTAATACTTGATATACGCCGGCTATAAAAAGTGGCGTTGAACTTACGTTCTGCCACTTATCTGCCGCCGCAGATTTCGTGGACATCTCCAGACCCAGGTAATGGGCAGTTGAAATAATTTTACGTAGCTTATTTATATCAATACCACCACATTTCGTAAACTTACGTGACATATAAAAACAATGTTTGATGTCAATTATTGGTGACGATCCTATCAATTTTTTAATATTTTTTTCTAGATTTGATTATACCACTTTTATCTGTCTACCTTCCTTCTTTCTGATAACGTTTCTTTAAATTTTTTTAAAAATCAATCAATCAATCAATGTTTATTTTTCCCTTGTGCTAACCAACAGCTCGAAAGCCTACTGGGTTAAGCACACACACTTGAAATGCACACAAAATACAGAGTTAACAAAAAACCAAGATATTTTTTTAAATAATGGTTACCCATGTAAGACACTAGTGACCTATGAATTTTTAAGAATATGCAAAATTGTGCTAATGTTCTCTACTGGTTTTCACCCCAAGTGACAAGGAAGTTTTTCGCATTGTGCATGCGCAGCGCGAAGTAGTTCTCACAATAGGTGGTTGTCGGAGGAGGAAGCGATGCTTTTTCGCATTTGAGACGCGTACGTCTTGATAAGATAACTGTGGTGTCATGCAGACGCGCCGTGACGTCACTATCGTGGCTATCGCTTATCTATAAAAGCGCTGGGAACGCGAAGCTCAGCGTCATTTTATCGTGGCAACGGTTTTGGGACTTTTTGGTCAGCGCTCGTGGCTACCGGTTCACGCGGTTTTCTCGGGACGGGAAATTCTTTCTTTCTAGTCCAGTGGGCGGGGGTGTATTCGGAAGTGGATAGGAAGTTCGTAGGCTTTGGCCACGGTGGGCGGCACCACCCCTTACAGGGGACAGCAGCCTGTACAGCGGGTTCCGGCCTCCCAATCGATGTCCTACGCCAGTCAACGCCCGGACGGAGGAGCGACCCCCACGCCAGCAAAGCGACACCTGAGTGAGAGCAGCTCCGGCGAGTCCGCACACACATCAATGCTACAAGACGACGAAGGGGCCATGGACGGCAGCGTTCTCGGAAGCAAGGAGGACGGCGACTTCACAACAGTCAGCAGAAAGAAAAAGAGAACTCGACACGAAGGATCTCAACGGAGCCAAGGTATCGTGAAACTTCCTAATACGGCACGCACCGTTCTGTTCGCGCCAACCGTTCCCGCTACGAATCTGAGGAAAATCAACCGCCAGCTGCTATCTGACGAACTGGAAGCACTGGCTCCCGGTCAGTTTAGCGAGGTACGAGTAAACACACGGAAAAACATAATAGCCACGGATGCGAGGACGGAGGCGGGGGTGCTAGAGCTCCTCATTGTGACCAAAATATGTGGGGTGCCTGTCCGAGCTTTTCTCCCTCGCTCGAAAAACTCTCGAGTAGGTGTAATTTCGGACGTCGACACCGATATCACCGAAGACAGACTGAGTAAGATCATCGGCAGCGGAGTGAGCGTCTTGCAAGTTAGGCGGCTAGGCAAAACGCAAGCAGTCAAGGTGGTGTTTGAGGGTGACACGCTTCCTGCCCACGTCAAGATTGGATTAGTAAGGCACAGTGTTAGGCCCTTCGTCCAGCGTCCTCTACAGTGCCGACAGTGCTTTCGCATCGGACACGTAGTGGCAACCTGTCCTAACAGCGCCATTTGTCCCAAATGTGCACAGGTTCATGGGGAAGAAAACTGCACTTCAGCACAGAAGTGCGTAAACTGCCAGCAAGCGCACGAGGCAACCTCGTCGGAGTGCCCAAAGCTCCAAAAGGAGAAGGAGACCTGCAAGGTCAAGGGGCGAGAGAACATCACGTTCCTGGAAGCGGCCAAGGTAGTCGAGGAACAGCGAAAAATCAAAAGGCACAACAAGCAACATGAAAAGAAACCCGGAACGGGCACCCCGCAGCCTAAACGCCAGACCACCACGCAAGAAGTGGACCCTGGGGCACAAGGCAGTTCTAGTCCGGCAGGGGCAGCAAAGGTCGATAACCCACACAACGGTGGCAGGGACAATCACGCGAGGGGTCTCACCTATCGCGATGTCACTCAGGGCACCCCCAAATCCGGCGGCGGACAGAAACAAGCCACGTCACCATCCTGAGACACAGGGGATACTGCCAAAGCAAGGGGCTTCAGTTCCAGAGTCTGCTGAGCGGTCTACCGCGAGCAAATTCATCAGCTTGGTATTCAACACAGTGCGCCGGCTCCTCGAGCTGCTGCCACCATCGGAGTTCCGCACAACACTAAACAGTCTTCTCTTCCTGGAGGGCCTCCTTGGGGCTGTCTTCTAGATGGACAGCACATAGAAGCAAGCAAGGCATGGGATGGCAGCACAAACCCCCAGAGGAAACACAATCACTCGAACGGCACCGACCGTCCTACAGTGGAATGCCAGAGGCCTCAACGCCAAGCACAGTGAGGTTAGCCTGCATCTGCAAAGCAACCCAAGTCCGGTGCTGGCATTGACGGAAGCGGGACTGCCGGGCGAAAGATCGCTACCTGGATACTTTAGACTAACGACACAGGCAATACCAGGATTTCCACATGGAAGCGCGGTATTATTTATACGGAGGAAATACCGCATGTACAACTCGATACCAGCCAACTTTGCACGACCTCAGCAGAGTTCGTGGGAGCCAGAATGAGCATCGGGAACCGAACGTTCGCCATTCTTCTGGGATATGTACGACCAAATGGCACAGACCTGCCGAGCGAGGAAATTCTGGCATGGTGTAAGGACCGAACAGAGGAGTTGCTTCTATGCGGCGACTTCAACGCACATAATGTGGCTTGGGGAAGTGCTCGAACAGACAAGAGGGGGACGCCCTCATGACACTAATAGAGCAGATGGGACTGGCGGTGGCGAATGACGGACGGCCAACGTTCTTCAGGCCTCCGAACTCGTACAGTGTTCTTGACGTGACAGCGCACTCGCCATCCCTGGAGATGAAGTGGGAGCTAGCCCCGGACACACGGGGAAGTGATCACTTCCCCATCCACATCACCATCAAGGGGTGTCAGGGGGCAAGGAAAGTCTTGCGTACGTGCACAAACTGGGATGTTTTTCGAGCAGCGCTGGATTTGAGTCAGGAAGAAATTCCAGCAGCTATAATTCAAGCGTTACAGATGGCCACGCGCACTACGTTCGTCACAGAATGGCTCCCAAAGCCGGACCTCACATTTTTAAACCTTCAAGCGGCACGAACCAGGGCGCAGAGGAGGTACCGCCGGACAGGAGAGCCCGAGGACAAGACCAGCTTCAACAGGGTTTCGGCCAAGCTGCGAAGACACGCGAAGGTGCTGGTCAGGAATCGATGGAAGCTCATGTGCAAGGACGCTAACGCACACTCGTCCATGACTAAGCTGTGGACCGTCCTAGGGACAATGACTGGGAAAAGCCGTTCAAGACATACCCTGCAGGTCTTAGCGCTGGCGGCCAACGAAACACCAGAAGCAGCAGCGGAGAGTCTGTGCGCCCTGTACGCTCCGGCAGAGGCGGCGGGAAGACCTGGGGTACCAAACACCGCGGCGGGACCTCTGGATGCCCAGTTTACGGTCCAAGAACTTCAGAGTGCCCTTCGCAGATGTCGGAAGAAGAGCGCAGCCGGACCCGACGGAGTCCCGTACCAGGCACTCACGAACCTCACCGAAGAGGCCCAAGATGCCCTGGTCAAATGGTTCAACGCTATATGGAACTCCGGGGACGTACCAAGCGAGTGGAAAGAAGCAATGGTGGTGCCTTTGCTCAAGGCAGGGAAACCGCCAGGAAAGGCGGAGTCATACCGCCCAGTTTCACTAACCTCGTGCATAAGCAAGTTATTCGAGAGGATGGTGCAAGCGCGGATATGCTGGTACCTGGAAGAACATCACTGTCTCCCGAACTGTATGACCGGTTTTAGGAGAGGGCTTGCAGCCCAAGACAGTATCCTGGACCTAACAAGTGATATTGAGGACAACAAGAACAGGCGGAGGAACACGACTGCGGTGTTCTTGGACGTGGAACGAGCTTACGACAGCGTGCCGCTCCCTACAGTCCTTAAGAGAATGACCGAGATTGGCCTGACCGGTAAAATTCAAAAGTTCCTGGCAAATTTTTTGAGCGGGCGAAAAATTCAGATCAGGTCCGATGGTACAGTGTCCTCGCCAAGGGTGCTGCACAGAGGGTTACCACAGGGAAGCGTGTTGAGCCCGGTGCTCTTCAACATCGTGATGGCGACACTACCGAACGTCATCCCACCAACCGCACTCCCGGTACAAGTGTCTATCTATGCAGATGATGTGTGCCTCTGGGTGGCAGGAATATACACAACACAGATACACCGGAGCATACAAGACGCCACGCAAGCAGTAGACAAGTTTCTGGCTGAATCAGGGTTGTCCCTGTCAAAGAGCAAGACCGTCTGGATGCCGGTACGGGGGAATGGAAGAAGGTTTCAGCCGCCAGGCATCGTGTTAGCGGGGAAGAACGTCACGAAGGTCACCAAGCAGAGGTTCCTGGGAATCGTCATCACAAGCAGGTTGAGATGGGCACAAGCCGTGAAAGCGACATCGGAAACATGCAGGCCTGCCATGAATGCTGTTCGCCGTATGACTGGAACCGCGTGGGGATGCACGGAGCGGACCATCACAGCTGCCCACACGGCGCTTGTAACGTCAAGGGTAATGTATAGACTCCCATACATGGCCCCATCTCGGACGGACCTGGAGAGGATGGAACAGCAACATCGGCGTGGACTACGAACAGCCCTGGGGATTCCCAACGCTGCCAGGAACGACGCGGTCCTTCTGGAGGCGGGGACAGAGTCGCTTGAAAGACAGGCCAGAGGAAGGAGACTTCACCAGCTGGCGCGACTATCTATGACCCACCCGGGCAGATGGTTCCTACATCGAGTCCAGGCTCGGAAAAAATCGCTATGGAGCGAGGCGGTAGAAGAGTTCTACAATGTCACGGACCCACTACCGACGAGGACGGACGAAGCAAGGATGGCTCCATGGGACGTAATCAAGGTGTCCAGTGACGTAAGGATCAAGCACCTGCGTTCCAAGAAAGATAGGCCAGGCATCGCTATCAGAGCAGCAGTTGAAGCACACTTGGAAGAACACCATAGGGGAAAGCTTCGAATATACACGGACGGGTCCGTAAACAAAGCAAGAACCTCCAGCACTGCAGCCTACTGCATACCAGAGAAAGGCTGGGAGTGGGGCGGGAGACTTCAAGCACCCACATCCTCCACGGTGGCCGAACTGGTTGCCATCGATAAAGCCCTTCAAGCGGCCACCCTGCTGCCACCACAGGGAATGGTGGTGCTCACCGACTCGAGATGCGCCCTTCAGAAGATTGCGAATGCAGAGTGCGGGGACCCAGCAACGACTGCTGTAAGAAAGTCACTAGCATTGTTGGAAGCACGCGGATCCACACCGTGGCTCCAGTGGATTCCAGGGCATGCGGGGATCGAAGGGAATGAACAGGCAGATAGGCTGGCCGCAGCTGCTCACTTGGATATCCCGGCTGTCCCTTCACCGGCAAATCCGCAACAGGCTGCACTTGACGTCCGCTGGTATCTTCTAGATGCAAGGAACGAGCCGGCGCTGCCAAGAGGAGCCCTGTCTGGATTGTCACGGGCGGCGGAGACCCTGGTGCGACGCCTGCGCACAAACACGGCCAACACGAAGGCTTTTCTAGTCAAGATGGGAAAACGGCGGATGTCAGAATGCTCGCAATGCGACGAGGAAGAGACTGTGCACCACATTCTCCGCGTCTGCCCGGCATACGAAGCTCAACGAACGGTGCTGTATCAACAAATCGGCATGGATAATCCGGGAGCAACACTCGATATCCTCTTCCCAGATGGATCTCGAAGGAAGTGCCAGAAAGTGTTCAAGGCAGTGCTGCGCTTCCTGCGGGACATTGGCTTGATCAACCGACTGTAGTTGTATCCAAAACAACAAAAGGATAAGATTTTTTTTTTGTCGTCACCTGCCCATGCCAGCTAATTGGGGCTAGGCTAACCTAGGTGACTTAAAACCTTAACGGCGCACCACCACCACCAAGCTCAGCGTTCTTACTACGGCCGCGCTTGCCGAATAAACATGTTGCGTTAGTCGCTCTGTCTCCGGCCTCGTCCACTGCGGCTACAACATAAACGGCGACGAGGACTTCGAATCATACGTGGAGAGGTTTGAACACTTCCTGAAGGCCTCCAAGGTGAGCGACGACCTCAAGGTCTCAACGTTCATAACGGCAATAGGAAAAAACGCTTACAAGACCCTGAAAACTTTGCTCGAGCCGGTAAAGCCTGAATGCAAGACCTACGCACAACTGGTGCAAGCATTGCAGGGACATTACTCGCCGAAGCCCCTAGTTATAGCGGAGCGGTTCAAGTTTAACCGTCGTTTCCAGCAAGAGGGCGAATCGGTGGCAGCTTTTGCAGTAGAGCTGAAGCGATTGGCTGCGTCATGCGACTTCGGTGCATTTCTGGACGACGCCCTTCGGGATCGTTTTGTCGCCGGGCTGAGCGACCGAGAAACCCAAGCGCAGTTGCTGAAAAAGAGCACGTTGACGTTCGGAAATGCCTGCGATATCGCGAAGAGTATCGAGCTCGCACGCAAAGAAAGCAATGCATTTCAGCCCCGTCATGCCCAGGGGACAGTCAGCGCGCTGCGCCAGAAGCCAGACAGCGGGAGACGCCCACAGCGACGGGAGAGATCGTCTGCTACGGCGGAATCATCGAGAGCAAGAGCGTTGGAATCATCGGACTGTTTCCGGTGCGGCTCAGCGCATGAGTCGTCTACCTGCAAATTTCGCAAGTATCGCTGCCGTTCTTGTAAGCGTTACGGACACTTAGCGAAAATGTGCAGGGGTGGGGCTAGAGACTCCGCGAACGTAGTGGTGGAAGACAGTGACCAGGACGAAGTTGTGCTGTACAATGTCTATTCTTGCGACGGGCGCTCAGGACATTACGAAATTTCATTGAAAGTAGACCAGAAGAATGTTCGCATGCAGATAGACACGGGCGCGTCGGTCTCAATTGTACCGGAAGCATTGTACAAGAAGTACTGGCCCTCTCTACCTTTAGAGCCGAGCCCCCTGAAGCTAAAAACGTACGGCGGAACACCACTGACAGTGGCTGGGAAGCTTTCTGTTCTCGTCGAGCATAACGGTCAGCGCGAGCATCTACCATTGATTGTCGTGAAGACACGCGACAATAGCAACACGGCGTTGCTGGGACGTGATTGGCTGGCGGCTCTGAAGTTAGACTGGACTAGTGTGCATGGAGTGTGCCTAGACAAAGTGGCGGCGCTGCTTGAAAAGTATGCTAAGGTTTTTGAGCCTACGCTAGGACAGATCAAGGGCAGCCCGATCAAACTGGTTCTGAAAGAGGGTAGCACACCGGTATTTTGCAAAGCCCGACAAGTGCCGTTCGCGTTGAGGGAAGCCGTGTCACTAGAGCTGCAGTCACTCGTAAAAACAGGCGTTCTTGTACCTGTACAGCAAAGCGACTGGGCTACACCCCTTGTAGTTGTACCAAAACCGAACAACCAAGTCCGGGTGTGTGGTGATTTCAAAGTGACACTGAATCCGTGCCTACGTACGGATCACTACCCCCTTCCCGTTATGGAAGATTTATTTGTAATGATGTCGGGGTGCCGGTATTTCACGGTTCTTGACCTCTCCACTGCCTATCAGCAGCTCGCACTGCATCCCGAAGCACAGTCTTTAGTCGTTGTCAACACACACCTGGGACTGTTCAAGTACACGCGCTTACCCTACGGCATCACGAGTGCGCCTTCGATCTTTCAAGCAGTAATGGATGACGTGCTAAAAGGGCTGGACCGCGTATCTTGCTATTTAGATGACGTTCTGATAGCCGGGTCCACTCTTGAAGAGTGTTTCGAGAAAGTAGAAAGTGTCCTGTCACGGTTCCAGGAAAGAGGCATACGATTGAAGAAAGAAAAATGCAAGTTCTTTCAAACGTCTGTCTCCTACCTTGGGCACATTCTTGATGAGAAAGGCATAAGGCCGTCAGATGGAAACGTGAAAGCGATAAAAGAGGCGCCTACTCCAAAGAATGAAACCCAGTTGCGAGCCTACCTTGGGTTGTTAAACTTTTATGGGAAGTTTGTTCCTAACATGGCTGCCATGCTGAAGCCGCTGTACAATGTGCTGAATTACGAAAAAGGGTTTCAGTGGTCACATGCAGCGGAGCAGGCCTTCCAGCAAAGTAAAACTTGGCTCACAAAAGGAAACGTTTTGACGTACTACGACCCAACAAAAGAGCTTGGACTGGTGTGTGACGCGTCGCCTTACGGCGTGGGCGCCATTCTGTTCCACAAGATCGGAAAAGATGAAAAGCCAATCGCTTACGCGTCCAGAGCATTAAGCACAGCTGAGCAAGGTTATGCTCACATCGAAAAAGAGGCCCTTGCTGTGGTATTTGGCCTCAAAAAGTTTCATAAGTACCTGTTTGGGCGCAGCTTTGTCATCTATTCCGATCACCAGCCACTAGCTGGTCTTTTGGGTAACGGCAAACCCGTTCCAGTGATGTCAGCGGCCCGCATGCAACGCTGGGCTTTATTGCTCGCGGCGTACGACTACCGGTGGGTGTATCGCAAAGGCAGCGATGTTGGAAACGCTGACGCACTGTCACGGTTGCCGCTAGCTAATGAGAAAGATGTATCAGATTACGTACACTTCTTCTCACTTGTTGATGAAGTGCCATTATCTGCTGTCGAGATCCAGAAAGGCACACGCACTGACAGTGTGCTGTCAAAAGTGCTGATGTACACGATGCACGGTTGGCCCGCGCATGTAACTGACAGCGAGCTGACAGCGTACTTTCTTAAGCGACATGAACTGTCGGTAGACCAACAGTGTGTCACGTGGGGAACTCGTGTGATAATTCCTCAAAACTTGCGTAAACAAGTGTTACATCTGTTGCATGAAGGACACCCGGGTATGACGCGCATGAAAATGCTCGCCCGTAGCTATGTTTGGTGGCCTCAGCTAACACAAGACATTGAACATCTTGTCAGAAGCTGCAGTACGTGCCAGTTGACGCAAAATGCTCCACCCAGTGCACCACTACAGACGTGGGGTTGGCCGACTCGCAGATGGCAGCGAATTCACCTAGATTTTGCTTTCACGGACAACCAGTGGTTGTTGGTGCTTGTTGACGCCCATTCGAAGTG